>JAOBYH010036561.1:0-12288 GCA_025403525.1 Umimayanthus kanabou | reverse complement strand
CATTTGATGCTGGGGAATATAGAGAAAATACAGCACGTTATAATGTTTGATGAGATACCAAATTGTAGTGATCATGGTACATACTACTAGCATCAAAACCAAGGAGGAAGTTTCATGAGGTTTTATGCAAAGCTCGATGTAAATGAAGCTGTACTAACCGGTCTTGAGTCGAGCCCGTATTTATCCATTGTGTGTTTGTTCAAGGAAGCATATTCCCCAGCATCAAATGAGGTGCCATTCCCAATTGAGAGATCTTGGACTTGACATAAGGTGGGCGCTGTTAGACAACGTGGTCTTGTGTTCTGAACCAACGGTTGATAAATACTTGGTTGTTTTGTTAAAGACGAATTCTGCTCAGCTTTTGCTTCCAAGCTTGGATACTTCAGCTTTAGTGCTGGGTCTGGACCTCTCTCGTAATTAGGATTCGCAACCGTATCTGAAATATCACATAAAATATACAATCATTTAGGGACACCAACAACCCTATTAATTATAATAATTTTTGACTTTATAGTAGAAGAAATGTGTTTACAATATTATTTAACACTTATATACTTATACAGCGCAAAACTCTCTAATATGTATATGATCTAAAGCGCTTAACAGTCCACAACACCGGGATAACCTACTCTTATGATCAACAAGTACGTGGGTTATTTAAGTCCCCCGATAGAACGGTGAGAAACTAGACCAACGGCTTAACGTCCCTGTCCGCGGATGGTGTGGCGAAAGAAGGTCCCCTTAAGTTCAACCCTTGACCAGGCCGGGAATTGAACCCGAGATCTTTTGGTTGGTAGTTTTATTAAAATAGTTTTACTGGCCAGTGTTTTCAAACTGATTAAACTATACAAAAGATCACGTGTGAAATGTATGAATGCAATATAGATATAATTACTAATTATGTGCTTTTAATTGTTTAACAAGGACAGACGTAACCATTATAATTTAGTGCTTACCTCCTTCGTCTACTTGATTTCTGAAAGAAAACACAAGAAGAAATTATATTTTCATTAACTATATGAATAAATATACAACTAAATGAAAAAATGAATGAATTAGTGAGTAAACAAGTAAACAAAAGACATCGAAGAGAGCTAGCAAAACAATGTTTTTTTTAATCAAGTGAGGGATAATCTTTTTTCTTATTCTTTTTATTGTTGTCTATTTTATCACTGTTTCAACTGTAGTTGTTTTAATGACTAAACACGGCATATACATGTAGCTAGCACCATGCACACCAATTAGCGGCGTCTATGGTATAGTTATGCTTCTATCTTACTAGAGAAAGTAATTGGTGTGTTTGTCTGGGACAGTATGATATTAACTAAAGAGAACCTGAATGGGGGTACCCAGTTCTCAGTAATCAGTTAAGTTCTTGGCCGATTCTCAGTAATCAGTTAGATTTTGTGATATCAATTATCAGTAATCAGCTGAAATTATCCTCAAATCTTAGAGTAATCAGTTAAAATTTTAGGCGCTGAACCTTCATTTATACAAAGTTGTATTACGGGATCCATCTCTTTTTATGTCGTTTTTAAGATCAAAATAAATTATACAGTGAAGATTTATTAGGAACAGGCCAGTGCTGTGTATGCTTCGAGCAAGTGTATTTACAGTTCTCGCAGCAAAATTTTAAAATCTTTGTACTTTGGATACACTCCATTTTTTAGAGAACACGTAAAATTTGGCTGAGTCTGAGAATATTCTTTTTTCAGCCCATACATTTTCTTAAATCTTTAGGCAAATCTCAGCCTCAACGATTTTATAAGCAAGGTTATTATAAAACAAAAAAAGTGTATTTGGTAAACTGAATGACCGTAAATCAGGCTAGACAAATGAGTGAAATAACTTCCAATAAGCGAAGCCACATGCGATGAATGCGTGCATGGATGAGAACAGCACTAGATTTGGTCGTTAAGGGCTTTCTAATCTTCTTCACTGATTAAATTGAGACATGGTTAGTATTGTGATGTGTTAGACATAGGATAGTTACCGTTTTCTCCGACGATAAATGAGCACAAAACCAATTCCCAAAGCCAGAGCTAGCCCCAGCAATGATGCGACAGCCGCAGTGGCCACGAGAGCAGAACTGGATTTGGACTCGTCAGGAGTGATCTTGGGGTGTACAGTTGTGTTTAGAGCAACAGATGTTGCGTTCTCTTGTGTACCAGGGTGGATGGTAGTCGCTTGCGGTTGTTCTGTGGTTCTGGAAGGGATTGTTTTGTTTGCCACTGTAACTGCAACTTTAATAAAAAAAATATTATTGTCGGTCTTTCAGCTGATACCGAGTTTAACGTGATTTCTATTGAGTCGGCGAAACTTTTTTATTATTATTTTGGCTTGCAAAGCAGTGACCAAAACTGTGACAACACATTACGAAACAAACACTCTGGCCATCAATGCACCCCGCCCGAGTGGAAGGCTCTTAAATCAATGGCAAAAAATAGCATTGCAAAAGTGGATTCCAATTCTTCTAGAGTAGATCTTTACCCTCGAATGTCCAGGGGGGGGGGGTCAAATGAACCCCCCAAAAGTTTTTCCTACCTAAAATTTGAAGCTTTCAAGCAATCAAAATTAAACTTTCAGTACCTTAGTCCGATAATGAGCACATCTTTTGATGTTAATTGGATGGCGTCATCATTAATAATTTATGCAAAATTAATTATACAATTTAAAGTTTGAAATAGAAACTGACTGTAACTTTTTGACAAAATTTGTTCTAATTTCTTCTTTTAGACTCTATTCTTTATTATATTCCTATTTGAGGCTGAAAACGCATGTTTTCTACTAATTTCAGTAAATTTCTGCAGTTTTGCGCAAAACAAAATTTTTGAAAAATCCAAGATGGCAGCCAAGATGCCGGACATGTTGTGAAACGACTGTTGTCATAGCAACAGTTCTTAATTAAAACTTGACTGTTGTTATGGAAAGTAATTAGCTAACCCAAAGCTGCTTGCATGCCAAAGCTTGATCTTTTATGTGCAACCATTTGGAAAATCTATGGGGGAACCAAATGACCCCATAACCACAAAAAATCCAAGATGGTTGATTGTTTGCCTTGACTATCGCGTAGTTTTTGCATTTTGACTTGTGCGTTCGCTAAGAAAAATGGGACGCGCCATATATATTCTTCTGCCCTCTTTAGAATTTTTAATGCACTTACTCTTGTCTGACCGCTAACTCTTTTGCACCCTTTTCAGCTCTGGTTGAACATTACTGCTAAGTAGCCGGTGACAATCCTCTTCCCATTAAAGCACAAATTGCAAACCCCTCCCCCCACCACCTCCTTCACCTACTACCGACGGATCAAAAACCACAATAAATTCTTAAGTGGAGCAACGAGTAGTGTCGAGGATTGCACTTAATCAGTACGCAGCGATATTTCGGTATCGATTCACAAATTCACAAAATTTGAATCATAGCGACACAATAGCGTAGTTGATAAAGGTTCACAAACACCTTGATAAGTTTTATAGATAAGTTGGGACAAAAAGTGATTGATGGGCGATTTCATAATTTTGAAGGAATCTTTAGTCTTTATGAATTTTAGGTAAGTTTGAAATTAATATTTTGAGTTTTAAAATATTTTAAAAGACGAACGCCAGCTTTTATGCTATCCAAGGAGTGGCGCTTGCTCGCTAAGGTACAGTATTAATGTTGCGTTCTAATAACATTTTTTCCCTTTTAAATAGCCTCTCCCACTCCCCTAATCTCCACCAAAATACGACCTGTTGCTTCCTCCTAAATGTATAAATACATCTATAGCGCTGTAAGCCGGACTTAAAGTTGGTCGAGTATCTTATATATAATTATTTACTCAGAAATCACTTACTGGTTCCTTTGGTTTTAAACATCAAACACGGTCTGATGATTGAAAGGCCTGCCATACGTGCTGTAGGATCGCTTGGAGCCCCCTGCGTTGTGTCTTTTATTCTCCCCGCAACTAGGCGACAATTTAATCCAAGAGAAAGTATACGACCTTCAAAACTTGTGTCAAGGCCCGTCTTCCACTGCAAATAAGTAACCAAAATATGAATTGTACATAATGGTTATACGGCACTTTATCACTGCAACATATAAAAGCAAATAACTGGTGCAAATAACTGTCATTCAGTATGGTATTCGAGAAGTGCGTGGACTCTTTTAAGCCCCTCGGCAACCCTCGACCAGGGCGGAGCTTAAAACCGGGACCTTCTGGTTGGCAGTCAGAGGTCTTACCAACTGCGCTAACCTTGCACACATTATAGTACACAGCACTATAACACATACTTTAGCCTTAATGGTGGGTGCCTCGTTTTCTTCACTGAATGCAGTTTATCTCAAGGAAAGATGTTAGTCTTGAAATAGTCTGATGAAAGGCTTTTCCAAGTTGACCAACCAGTTTGACAATGGACCTTTTTAACACATTTTTTCTTGTGTGTGTGTGTGTGTGTGTGTGTGTGTGTGTGTGTGTGTGTGTGTGTTTTCCTTTAACTTTGATATGTTGGTTGCATAAAACATTTTTTAAGATTTGATTTTGAATATCGAGATGATTTGCTAACGTCACCGAAAATCAAAGATTGCAGCAAGTGAAGTTCCATCAGTCAAACCGCATGACCTGTCGTTACCTCAAATTCCTCTCCCACTGGCTAAGCAAAGTTGTTTTAACAATAAATTCCCCGCCCATTGAACATCCACCAACCCCCTGTAACTACTCCTCTCCCCCTCGGTTTTTACATTGACAGTGCATTCATTACCTTTAAGTGGATTGTTCCATGACTGGAGATTTCCACAGAGAATATATTCTGTTTGTATGGGTATTTCCAGATCTTGAACCAGACACCCTTGTCAAGGTAGTACGACTCTTTCCCGATTATTTGACACTGCAGCTGGTAGTCAAGTGACCTCGAGGACGCACAGTCTGAAATGATTTTGTGTTCACTTCTCCTGGTGTCGATAACTGACAGATTAGGAGACTGACAGTTTGTGCCAAGACGATAAGTACATTCTGCATAGAAAAAATGGCATAAAGATATTATTCTCGAATTACTTAGTGCTTACTTACCTAACCAATATGACAATAAACTGTCTGATCGTCAGTAGTTAAATTCATTACCATGGAGCAAGACGAAACAATCATCAAATCATTCGCCTCTGCCGTACCTCAACTGTTCAGCTCAGTTCCTTTTTCTTCCGTGGTGTAAAGTATTAAATACACGCGCACTTAGCGCACAAACTAAGAACTCTAGTAACAACAGATATTTCAAGAAAAATGTTAAAATTGAACAAGATGACTGCAGTACTTTGATTTGATTGATTTGTAGTTATATGTAAAGTTTCAGTTTAGTTTTGGTCTATTTAACTTAAAGTATACTGTTATAGTCTAGATAGGTAAATTAAGAATCGCTTTCAACTTTTTTCAAATTGGTCTTGAAAACTGTATGTGTAACAAGAAATGTAAAACTATTGAATCGGGAAAAGATTTCTTTATTGCCCTACTTTACTGTTTCGTCACAGTTGATCTACATTACTTAAACTCCCTGCATCTATGACAATCTGTGAAAATGTTCTGCCTTGAACAAAGGCAAAAACGTTATTTCACTATTAAGTCTTCTTTTGCCATTTGGTCTCGAGTGTTAAAACTCTGACAGCTAAAACTGGTAGTTTATCGGTATTACTACTGAATAGTAAAGTAGGGAAACTGAATGTACGCGACGAAAATTCGTCGTTTAAAAATCCACAAAACATGGCGAATTTTTAATAAGTAATCTGATTTTATTCGAGCTGAAAGCTAATTAAAGCTCGATTATCACTTATTAACCTTTACAGCTAATAATCAGAGACGATTTCAATTTACTTCATTAGTATATCTGTGACGTAATACTTAATTAGGAATAACCTAAAGTTGATGACTGTTTTAGTTTGTGTTTGTCAACCTGTGATCTGCCAATCTCTCTGTACACATCTGCTCTTTGTGTGTTTGGGTTTGAATTACGCCAGTATATTGCAAAAGCAAATAGAACATGACCTCATAAAGAAAACTAAATGGGTCCAATAGAAACATGAAAAGTACTCGTTTGGAACTAAAGAAGTAACTCAACCGCAGACCAGAGTCACAGCAGCAGGAAGATATATTAATTTATTATACATTTTGAAGTTGTTTGGCAACATTCATTCATGCAATATCCCAAGATTTTGTTCTCACGCCCAGGGAACGCTGAATTTCTCGTTTTTATCGTGCTCAATATAACTTTGGCATTTTTTACGCAAAGAAAAATTCACACTCCATTTTGGAACGGCGTTCCTTTTGCAATGTGTCTAATATATGTTTTTCTTATCGTCAAAAATATTGGTTACTACTGGATAAAAATGCAAACATGTTGATGTTGTTCTAAAATGGTCTTTTGACTCAGTTGTGTTCAATAGTTAACTTTTGTAACTATACGGCTACTGAAGGTTTTCTTTACAATGACTTTACGGTTTGTATAACATCTGAGTTTCTAAATATTATGACCGTGCTGTATGTTAAACTAACAAAAACATGAAGAATTGTGTAAGCAAGGTTGAATGCACGGCATGTTTCGAGACACATTTCTTCAGCACTAGTTGGCTTTCACCTTTTCATCTGTTAAATTTTTCAGTCACTTTGAAAAAATCTAAAAAAATCATATGTGTGACGGTGATTTTGCATGGAAGTAAAGATTTTACGGCAGCAAGAAAACAGTTTACAAACTAAGACTGTTTGGACTTCAATGTAAAGTTTAACGCTGGCCTAGACTGCTGAGTAGGGTTTTTGTAAATAGCTTTATTGCCGCAGCAAACAGTTGACAAGAGTGTGATCGTGACCTTGGCCTTTAGAAAGGAAGTTTCGTAAGCAATAAGGATGTTGTGCCTTTAATAGCTATTGTGATTGTTGCGTCATTAACCCTCACTTGTGTTTGTGTAGCATTTTGAGACACCGACCGAGATATCTGAGGTTTCGAATCATCATAACTATTTCTGGTATGTTACAGAAAACAAGCTGTTTTCAATATATTGACGGAATTATATTGAAAAAAATGCGTACGTTTGCCTGCCAGAGTGGAACAAAAACACATCTAACGTCATACGCCTTTGGCGGTTCTGCACAAAGTGACGTATTTAAAAATTCCTGAGAGTTACCATTGGCGACGCCGGTTATGTTCGCACAAAAACAGGGATTTAAAAGTGATCATTCTGGTAGGGGTAATTAAACTTAAACCCCTACTGAAACAGCTAGTTTTACTTACTCTACTAAAAACTTACACTTAGTAAAGTTGAAACAATTTATGTATGATTTGTAACGCTGTAAGGCGGTGAGCAGACGGCTGGACGGGACTGATGTGCAAACGTACTTAACCCCCGTCAGAACGTTGCTCAGGCTACCATCCGGTTGAGGTTATTACTAAGCAGCTCTCAAAGGCATGGAAATGTCTCTTCAAAGAAATCCGAAAGTCGAAAGTTCGGGTCTGACATCAGAAGATGATATTGTTGGAAATGACACTAATACATGGAGACTTGAATCTTGAACTTTGCCAAACTTGGGGCCCTCCAAGGGGGTATCCTCTGTCGCCTGTCGCTTGTTTTGTAGCTGCTCTGTCGCTTGTTTCATCGTATTAAATGTCGCTGTCGCTTTTGAGCAAAAACTGAAATTGTATGTTGGTTTGGTATGCTGAATGCAGTTTGTCGCTGTCGCAAATTGTCGCGATTTTCCTGATAATTTCTGTCGCTTGTCGGCGCTTTGAAAATGGTCTGTCGCCACACTTTCAGACCGTGTCGCCTGTCGCTAAAAACCCTTGGAGGGCCCCAAACTTGCTGCAGAACTAATATTACTTACTTTTTCAACTAAAAATGATACAATGTTAATAGTTCTTTTACTTGCCTTTGACAATTTCTTAAATGTGGAACCTAGTCTCTAAGATATTTTCATTTCAATCTCGAATGTCATAGTTTCTCCTGGATTTATCAACTGACAATCGGAAGTGATTAACATCGAAAGTTCTTGGTCTTACACACCCAAAACCAAAGACAAAAGCTACAAAAATGCGGAAGTAATCTTATGCAAGTGTGGATAATGCTTTGATGCCAAGTCATACTACGTCGCCAACTTATGATTTCACCTATTTTAGCCAATCTGACTTTAGTTATCAACAAACAATGACTGCTGTAGCTATAAGTTAGCAGACTACACTCGCCTTCGATACGCCCAAACTCGGTTAAAATGACTAGCGTTTTAAAATTAACAATCCCCATTTATATTGTAAAATTGATACTGTTTTTAATAATTGAGAACGAAAGCAATACTAACGAGTGTCGTTACCCTTTCTGAGATTTGCTTGGTTTCGAGTCCAATACAGACCGATTTTCGAAACCCGCTTGGTTTCATTTTCCGTCTTTATCACTAAAATAATTCAGTTCTGCATTAACTCTGACTGAACGTTCAATTACCTATTAAATTCTACGCACACAGAAAAAAAAAACACTTACCAGTATTTACAAGACTTAGTTCCAAGTATTTTCTGTCGACGCACACATGATGACCGTAAGCGTAAGCGTAAGCGTAAGTGGTCTTGTCTCCAGAACAAGCGCATTTACACTTTGTATGATGTACGCCGAACAAATTCTGACCTTGGTAACTCCAACACGAATCGGGGGAACAACTTGGGTTCGGATTTGTAAAGATATCTCCACTTTCTGCACGCGTGACTTCAATAGCTGATGTAATGCCACTGACACAACATGTACAATAAAGCAGTGTTACTCCAATAAATGCAAGTATTCTTCTCCATTCCATCTCAGGGTCAAGTCGATCTAAAGTTCAACTGGTCTATTTAGAACAAGCGGGTCAATTTTTGAGGCAACTGTCAAAACAATGTGATTTCGCTTCCGTTGATTATCTATAAATTCTTCTCGGTTGAAGAAACTGCGAAGTAAATCTTCATTAATCGCCTACTTTGTAATATCACACCTGACTTATGTCGTCGCTCCTTTAAAGTGTAACTACAGCAGGAGCACTGTTGAGAGTTATTTATCTTCTTGAAGAGAGCAAATAAAGATATTTAGCAGTAGAAAGAAAACCTCATCAAATGCGTACACCTTCCTCTGTTCGAGTTCGGAAAGTTGTGTACCAAACTTCTTGTGAATAGTTTCCGCTATAACAAGCTTGGAGTTTATACGCCAACGACCGTTCAATACAAAAGAAATATTTATCAGTTTCCTGCCACAAAGCCAGTTCAAACTGCCGACGAGCTGCGTGGGCGTAATCACAACACTACCGAGCCTTGAAAAGCCGTATAAAGAGAACAGTGATATTAAATACACTTCTATTCAGTGGACAGTATTCAGTCATTAAAAAATTCGTTCTGTTTACAAAATAATCAAACAATTAGGTCAGGCAGATCTAAATAGCCAAAAGGCAAGTAAACAATTCTTAGTAAAAAAACCAGAGCAGATCATTTAACAAAGATTTCCAAACATGCAGTATAATATAACAATTAGTATTTGGGGAGTAATTTGGTTAAATTATTGTCAAGGTTGTTATTGAGCTCGGATGTATTTCATATAAAAAAGGAACATTGTACAATGTTTAATATCACTACATAAAAAACAATCGTTTCACTCGAACACTTCCTCACCCTCCGTCGACCAAACCCCTTGTTTTTCTATTTTTCATTTAATCATTTATATATCTTGTTCTTTCTCTTTTGTACTTTTTCTTTCGGTTTGTGTACTTTCTTTTTTTATAATTTTGACTTGGTCTTGTTTCTATTCTTGGTCTGCATGGACGTGACAACTATATTTAGCTTTAACTAGTGCCAGCGAAGAGCAATTAAAAGAGTGTATAGAGGCTGAAAACATGCAATGATACGTGTAAACCCCAACTTGGCCAAATTTTGGAGCAAGATTGTATTTCGTAGCAGAGATAGGCGCAATCTTGACAAGGATTTACGGAGAAGATTGTGTGAGGTCGCCCTATTTATTTACAGCTTTGACACACAGACATTGCAATTACTGGTAAAGCCCGCAAATCTGGAATGTAACCTATCTTGTATGGCTACAGAGCCAAATTGACTCGTTTTGAATGTTTATCTCGAAAAACATCAAAATATGCAGACATTTGTGACTGACAAATGTATCAGTGAGACAAGATGAAAGCTGACAGCATAAAATTGCAACATCCATAAATCTGAACCAGAGCAGCTTATGATCCCGAAAATTTGGAGGAAATCTTCGAAAAAGGGCTCTAAAACATGTCAGACACAACCTCGCACGGTCCACCATAGTTTTGATTTTAGTTCTATTTTGTACAAACCAAGCCGAATATATCGAATTGCACTGTACATTTCATAATGCTAAAAATTATACCCTATGAAACAAAAGTGCAAGTCATCATTTAACTTAACAGCAAAAGGTCTTTTTGTTGAATTTTCATATTTCTAGTTATGTTAAAATGACAAAAAATGGCAAGGTACTAAGGAAGACTTCGCAATGGCGGAGCAACAACATAACGAATGAACTCCGATGGCCTTCATGCAACAGCAGAATACTGAGGAATGTCAATTTATCAAACTTCAGTAGTTACTGTACGAATGAAGTACTACTACGAGCAGCTGCAATTTTTACTGTTTTTTAGTTTTGCCAACGTTTCTGCATATGGTTTCTTGTATTTGTTGTCACAGTTCACTGGGTGAACATTTAGAGTGTGGTGTTTTTCGTAATTAATAATTGGGCCGTTTATAAGAGAAAAGCAAGACGCAACTCAGCTAAGACGCGACTAAGCTAAGGCGCAGCTAAGCCAAGACGCGACTAGGTTAAGACAGGTTTAATGCTAGCATGCGACTCCTCCTGAAATGGTCTGCAATTAGTCTAGGATTTAATGGAGCCGACAGGAATTGTAGAGTTGCACACATTTTAGGTTTTCTTACTGTTGATAAGTTACTAATTTGCCTTTTATTTCAACGACACTATAGTTATTTAGTAGTGTCTGTGCAGTTTAAATAAGCTAAGATTTAAAAATTTTAAAATTTTAAAATGTTAAATGGCATAAACAAATAAACTTGAAGATACGACTAAGCTAGGACGCGCGATTCAGCTAAGACGCAACTAAGTTGAGACGTGTTTAAAGCTAGGATGTGACTAAGCTAAGACGTGACTAAGCCACGACAAAACTAAGCTAAGACGCAACTAAACTAAGACAAAACACGTCCGTTGGGTTCTAAAATTTGTTTAAGACAAAACTTTCCATCAAACCGTAATCATTTCAATTATGAAAGACTAGTTTTGAAAAAGAAGCTGTTCTTCTGCGTTAGCGAGTAAGCTGTAAATGCATTTTTGATCAACAAAGGTTGTTATGGTATGTTTTTTCGCCCGTGAGGTTTGGTGTCTAGCTGACCTTTCGAGCGTTAGTCTACATCGACTGCTCTCCTTCTGCTCTGACGGAGAGTTAACGCTCGAAACATCAGCTATGCACCAAACCTCGCGGGTAAACAACTGATACTATATCAACCGTTGTTGATCAAAACCCATTTCAGTTTTGATCGATTAAGATACGATGTCATAAGAGTTTGTTTTCATTCATATATTGAATGTATGAAAACAAACAAACAATACGGTTCAGTTTCCTTTTATGGCATGCCTGTTGCTGGGAGTTCCCAGCTTTTGGTTGGAAGTGTCTGATATTATGCTGTTGCTTTGTAGTGGCTTTTGTTCCGGGTAAGCTTTTCGTAGAAGAATAAAAATGACTGTAGTTGTATATGTATATATACTCAAGTTACTAAAGTTAATTGGTGAATTAAACAATGTATAAACATTAGGGTATTTTAATACTGCATGTCGGTATGTACAGCTTAATTATTTGTGTCAGTTTTGCATAACAACAGAAGTTGGTTCACATTCAATAATAACTGTATTGCGTTGCGTTAGCATTGAAGTCCGAGTCATATTCATTTGTATCCTGATACATTTAATTTTTACTCGGCTCGGAGGGAGCCCAGTTGAGGTTTCGACTCCGGTTTTTTTGTTTTTTGTTTTTGTTTTTAGTGGGATCGAGGTGTTATGCGCATGCGTCACCGCGTGCCAGAAATATCAGTTTGAGCCTGGGTACTAAAGTGTAAATATCTATTACACCACAGATTTCTCGCTGCGAGTCGACTTCGAAGATAGCAGGAAAGGTTGGATATTGATGTTTTTTGGCATTTCTCGTTTTATTTTTTCGACCCGCCACATACATTATACAAACACATCGTTGCTGTCAAAGCGACGATCGATAAGCAGAGTCCACACGGAAAATTG
>JAOBYH010036450.1:611-12289 GCA_025403525.1 Umimayanthus kanabou | reverse complement strand
GCAGAAGGAATCAACTGAGGAGATTGAATCTCGTATGAACATCTTGATAGTGGTTGCTGTAATAAAATGAAACTGAACGCTTGCTCAAGATCTTGATCACACACATCGCTTGTCGCTTTCACGCATACTGCTTATAACCAAGGGGCCTTATAACCGAGGGGGTTTATAACCGTGGGGGTTTATAACTGAGGGTGTTTATAACCGAGGGGGCTTATAACCGAGGGGTCTTATAACCAAGGGGGCTTATAACCGAGGGGGCTTATAACTGAGGCGGTTTATAACCAAGGGGGCTTATAACGGAGCAGGCTTATAACTTGGATGATAGATGGGGAAAAGACGTTCACAGGAGCCCCCAAATAAAAAGTCGGGAATTTATGACCAATGACTCCGATTAATTTATGATAGGAACTGCATTCATTTTTATTCAATTAATACCTTTTCTGTTTAATTCATGAAAACAGTTGAAAAAACCTATTTTTTTAAAAAAAGTGTCAATTTTGGCTTCAAAAATGGGGTTCGACTTATACACGAGTATATACGGTAGTCTTACTTTTTTGAAAAAAATCTCATTTCACAGTACAGATATTCTGCAAATTGGCAAAAGTTTGTCAGTTACTTCCTAGGTATTAAGGGTTTTTTCTTCCTCTCAATGACTTAGTTTCCTTACACAACTTCTGTAAGGTTGTTCTTTCAGTGTTTCTCCACTTCGGCTTGCTTTGCTTTTTGGCTTGCTTTTTCTTCTGTTCAGCTTGTTCTTCTAGCCGCTGCCTGTACTGTAGTGTAGTGTTTGTACATGTAGGAAACGTTATTATGGCAGATGTAACCTGGGAACTTGACAACTGGGTTTTTTCCGGTTGTTTTTTCTTTTCTTCATTACTAAGCATGACTGAAACTCCTCTAACAGGAAGCACTCTTACATGTAGGGTCTGCTTTGGCGTTTTTTTTCACTTCCTTCACGAAATTACAATTACAATCCAAGTTAGGTCCTAAACTAAATGAACCACGTCTGTGTGCTGCTGGAAGCAGCGTGTCTCTGCCCCATCACACTCTGAAAATTGTGAAAATCTTCTCTTCGTGCAGCTCTGGTACGTGAACAGGGAATTGATGTCCAAACACAATTGATCAATGTTCTTTCCTTTTATAATTTTCCCAAAACTCTTTTGGAAGGAATTTGTAACATGTACCAAGTTAACATATTTCTCACATAATTACCATAAAGTTTATAACTCGGGCTAGACAGTTGGATTTTAATTTATCTTGTTATTTTTGCATTTACACAGCGATCAGCCATATACATATTTGTAACACAAGCCTTTTTTAGCAAACATATCAAATCTTAATTATTTACTTTTTCTGTTTTTTTCCCCGCTGTTTTGTTACCAACTCATTTTTAAAATGAGTCTTTTTTCTCATTCTTTCTGGTCTCTATTAGCTGAGTGATCAATACTTTAAAGTGGATGTAAAAGCAATCACAAAGTAAACATGAAACAAGACACACATGGTGCAAAACAAAGAAAAGCTATATTTTCCCCACAATACTGTACTGTACAAGTCATGTAATAACATATTATATTTTATGGCTGTGTTTTCACAGATAGGTTTTGGCTCCTCTTACATTCATTGTGACATTATATTTGCTGCCCAAATTGAACTAGATTAATTTTGGACATGTTTTCTTGGAGGAAACAGACTGAAATGTGATCAAAAAGCAACTTACAGTGTACATGTACTGAAAGATCGAACATGTATGTTGAGCTTGACTGATTTGCTCTTTCTTACAATTTACTTTAGAAATAGTCAATGGATTTCATCTTACACAAATTTGTTTTTATGATTTCAAAAGGTAAACAAAAGACATAAGGAAAGACTACCCTACTGAAAAAAAGTTGTCAGTTCACGAGTGTATTAAAATGTAGAACAGTACTATGATTAAAAATTATGCCTTTTGTGAAACTGGTTGAGATTGTAACCAGTGACTACAAAGCTATATCATTGCTACTGAATAGACCTCACACTTTTTGAGTCAATTAAAAACCTGATGTGATCACTCTGTAAATCCCAGAGAGGAAAGAGCAGGTCAAAATTTAATTGTACATACACTGTACCGAAAAATTTAGGGGCTCAACCCTGAGTGTCAAATTAATTGATCTCAAATTCCCCCTCCCTGTCAGTCCCAAATTAATTAATCAAATTAAACAAATTAAATGATCTGTACAGACTTTTAAAATTGTGATCATGAATGTTTTAGCAATTCTCATATTATTTGCTTGTAACCAGTCCTTTCTCAACATCAACATGTTCATGTGTATTGTATGACATGTGCAAGATGTGAATTAAGAATTTTTTCCGGCCTACAATTATTTTCAAAAATTCAAAACAGAATATTAAAGAACACAAAAAAATACTTACAGTTGAAACAATTTGAAAAAGCTTTCAATTGTTAACTGAAGACTTATTCAATTCACTATTGTAAGTTCTGACAGGAAGGGGCAATTAGTTATTCCAATATTCACTACAACTTCCATGAACTTGGGTCTACATGTACAATTGAAGCAAAGAGTTAAGTCTGGTTTCCATATGATTGTTTAGGATCATTAGCAATCGCTACACAGCTGTGGATCGCTGCAACTTTGCTACGATCGTGAATGATCATGAATATGGAAACCAGATGCCAATTTTAGAAATACCGCCAGTGATCCTCAATGATCGTGAAAGACTGAATCGTTGAAGGTCGTTGGAACAGAACTCGGTTCTATTCCAGCGATCACCAATGATCCAAAACGATCATATGGAAACCAGGCTTAACAATTCAACAGACCAACACAAAGAAAAAGCAATGTTTACAATTGAAACAATTTAAAAAACATGCATATCAAAAACATATTTAATTCACTAAGTTCTGACAGCCAGTGTATAATATTAGTTATGCCAACACAGTCACTGCAGTCACGTTTATTCTCTATCATGATCTTTGCTCTGCAGTTGAAGCAAAGAGTCATAAACATTAGAATGAGGAAATTTTGTTCTACGTCTGACACCACATGACTGACTTGTTGGTAACTTTCATTCTGTGTTCCTGAACTTCCCATCCTTCTGACTTTTGCCTCAAACCATTAATAATTTTGTTGAGAGCTAGTTTGTGTTGTCAAATTCTTTCAGAGGGGCTTCTTCTTTAATATGCAGCAATGCCTCAATAGTATCATACATGTAATTAAGCTTATTTCTTTCATCTGTTTTGATGTTGTTCACCAGAGAAAAGAAACTTTCCAGAGCAGCATTAGAAACAAGGATTACTTTCAAGAAGTTCAATTACATGGAGAATATGCTCAAACTTCCTTCGTTTGTTTGAAGTTGTGAACAATTTTCTCCAGACTGACACACTTTATTTAATAATCTAACTAATAATAATTTACAGTTTGACTAGTCTGCAGATAGTATAGACTAATCTACATGTAGGCAGGCCAGTAGAAATGAAACGTGAGAGTATCTAACAATGAAATACATGCATGTAAACATTAATATGTACAATCATTTTACACTGAAGAGAGAAAAAGAAAATGGATTCATTTGTTGTAATTGTAATTCATGAGTGGAACTTTGTTTTGCAAAACCACTTGAAATAATTGTGCTCTTTATGGAGATCCATTCACCCATAATAACTGCTTTGCCACATCCATTTTTTGCCAGGATGTCAGCAAAATATTAATAAAATTATCTCAGTTGTTTCAACTCTTCCTTATTTCCACAAGTCTGTGCACAATTTATCTTCATCTTCTGGACATTGCTGCAGAAAAAAACAGGATGTTTGCAAGCCCTTACTGTTGCAGCAACGTCCAGTTGCTCCCTCTGGAGTGTTTGAGACAGTACTCCTGATGGAATTAGAAGGTCCATGAAATACAACTCCACATAGAGTGGATAACATGCACTTCTAAGTTTCTTCAAATAACCAGAGAATTTTTGTCTATCACCTGTGCTGTAACTTGTATTTTCTGTCATATGGCTGACATGCAACAACAACAACAACAACAACAACAACAATTTCTTTTTTTCCACAATCTTCATAATACATTACAAATCAATTAAATGTTCAAGTAAAACAATTATAGTACTGTAGATTGACACCCAAAGTAACTACTGTATAGAGAAGCTAATCTACCTAGTCAGGTGCCCATTCAATTTTAAGTAAATAATTACTGTATGTATCAAGAAAGTGGGTCAAAGTTAAAAATTAATAAAAAAGAGAAAATCCCGAATACCGTATTACAAACAGAAAAACAAAGAAAATAAGAAGCCACATAAGGGAAAAAAGAGAGATACATGTATGGTAAGCAAAAATTTAAGGTGACCTCAGATAATTATTGTTAGTTATACATGTATTTATCAAGAAAACGTTCTTTGAGTTCCTGTTTAAAGCAACGAAAGCTTAAAGTTTTTTAAAACTGCTCTTCAATCTCGTTCCAGATTTTTGGGCCAAAATATTTCCATAATTGGTTCTAATTTTTGGAAAAGCAAATGTGGATTTTGATGCTAAGTGAGTACCGTAATTGTGTCTTGTGCTGATAGCAGTGAAAACACTGTCAAAAGCACTTGGAAGCTAGATCACAGTTGGAGTACTGATACATAAAGCATGCAATAAAGAGCAAGATTATGTCATGCAACTTGATAAGTTTTAGTTTTGCAAAAAGAGGACTACTGTGTGCATCAAATTTAGCGAAATTGATAATACAAATTGTTCTTTTTTGTAGGATCTCTAAATAATGGTTTAACATTTGAACAATATTTTTATGTGCTACCCCATACCATACACCCGTATGTGAAAAAAGGGTAAACAATTGCATAATATAGTTGAACAAATGTTTGAGTATTGGCAAAATGCCTGAATTTGCTGATGATGCCAAATAATGCTTTTTGTTATCTTTTTAGACATGCTCTTTCCAATTCAGGAACTGAGTCTATCAGTTCACCTAGATACTTAAGGATACACCGTAGGAAACTGAGTGGTTGCGTTTGACTTGGTGTATCTCATGAAATAATCGCGCAATTGTCAATAAAGTATACATTTTCTGAAAGGTTAAAGAATGAATTTTTAAAATCTACTACCATTTTGATATTTATATCAGAAATATGATGCAAAATGTTCAAAACAACACCTTTTGCCTCTGAAGCTTATTTACCGCCGCTTTTATTTGCACGTGTTTCATTCATGCTGTCATCGATTTTCAACATACAAATGTATTGAATGCCAATATGGTGTTTCCGCTTTGTTTTTTGGCGCTCCATTCTCTTGTTATAAATTTTCAAAGTCAGAAGTTAGATACATGTACTTCAGCTTTGGTTTTCACAATACACTTAATATTTAAAAAAATAATTGGAATTTTCAAAAGAAGAAACACCGTTTTGAAGATGGAACATAGCTCAAGCAGCAGTCCAAACAGCATAAAAATTGATGAAATATCTGCTGAGAATAAGCCTTGCGAATTGGCCAAAATGACTCGAAATCTTTAGCTGAAAAAAAGCGAGTTTTGTTTCTCTTGGTCGCAGATCAGCATTTACAAAAAGATGTCGGAATTTGCACTTGGTGCTAACATGACGCTTGGGGACTTTGCAGTATCTGTCATTATGTTTACATTTCAGTGCGCAGTGAACAATGAAGTTAGGAAACACGATATCTTTAACCCTTCCTTTGAACTCGCACTATTAATATAAACACTGCATATTTCGCACACAAAGAGGTTGGCTGTTGTTGAGTAGAGTAGTTTTACTTATTCAAAAAATGGAGAATTAAAGTGCACGGGGTCGCGGAAGAGGTCGAGGCAGAGGTCAAGGGAGAGGATGCAGCGGTAGAAATCAGCAAGCTGCTGTGCCCACTACTGGCGAAGGAACAAGAGAAGTTATTGCCGAATGCGGGTACACAGTTTTGGAAAATTCTTCTTATTTGATCGACATGATCGTGATTGCTATTGCAAATTGAAAACTTTTTTTAGTACATGTAACATCAGTTATTTTCTCATGTAACAGATACAACGGTGAGCTGTTTGTAGAGGGTTTTATAGTTTATATAACTATAAGCACAGATTAAGCATGTGTTTGGCAGGGAAAGCCTCCTCGCTGCATTCGATACGTGCATTATTGCACCTGGAGCCATGCTGTCTTGGTAAGACTTCACCATATTGTTCATGCTCCTGTTTTCGTTTTCTGTACAAGAAACAAATAATGCACAGTGTTTTGAAAATAATACAGAATGAACCGAACAGTCAAACTACGAAATGCCAAATTTATTATGACCAATTTTGCTGCACGCTTCACTTGGTTTAATAGTTGGTACTCTTCTTCATCATTTATGCAATACTTCATGATACTGCTAGCTTTTAGTCTGACAAAGTTACCTGACATTTTCTTTTATTTTTGCTGGGAAACAGAGACTAGAAATCGACCCGCCCGACTGCAATTACAGCTTTCCGCTGGCAGTCATTAGACTCCATATTCATATAATATTGTCTCTGACTTTGTTGTGTGTTTATACAGCCTTCTGCATCTTGCTCTTGCCTTAGTATTTCTTGGTGCTAGTGCCGACTTCTACCCCTGCATCAAATTCTTCCGGCCACTGTTTAGCTTGTGAATAGTTCGACCCTTGGTTACTCTCTTTCAGATTGTTTTTTCACTGTTTTGGGAGTAATTGCCTCTTCTTGCTGTCTTTTGCTGGCATGCTTGCCAGAACGACAAAACGGATCCTTTTTCTTCTTTGCAGAGGGCACGTGCACTGACACACGGTAAACAAAGAAAGAGACAAAACTAAAAGAAAACTTTCACCAGCGTAATGATAACATTAAACTTTTCTCAAATAAAAACACTTCACTTCGCTTCCGATCACGCCTTTCTCGTTCAATTTGCATTCTGTGACATCGTGACCGAAGCTGTGCGTGCTATTATGACGTCAACTGTTGACAGGCTAAGTGAGAAAGTTGACACCGCCGATTTTAATGTAGAAAATAGTTTATCTGCAATAGCTCGAATACCAAAAACTCTACAAACTTCGAGTTTTCGATTTTAGAAAGATAAATAAATAGTCTAGCAAAATGCTGATTAAAAAAAAAATGACTAAAACTTTTGCTTTTTGGTCTGGTGTATCCTTTAGTTAATGCACTTCATTTGCGTAATCTGCTTATTATTCTGATGAGGGGAAAAAGAGTCTGCAATATGCTTTTGTGATGCGTGGAACAGAGCAAAATTGGTCTTACAGTATTTGTGTTTATCGTTGTTCATGTTAAATTCATTGTGTACAGTACAGTCTGGAGGTAACGTAACGTGTTTCGTGAGGTCGAGTCAGTGTGGCAGCGAGGATCCCGTGAGTCACACACTTAATGAGATAACAGATTGTAACACAACTCGATAGGACTCGAAACACGTTGCCTCGTGAGAATTTCAAATACGACAAAACTTTGTCCATGTTTATGGTACTGGTGAAGCTTGTATGTTACTGCACACGACAATGTTTTTTGAAAATCAACAGATAGAGGCCAACAGTGTTTGGCTTTTAATCGTTAATCTAAACAGCACAGTTTCAACTGGTGTTTAGCTACACAATAACAAATAGACCTTTTGCGTGCAGAAAGTAAAAAAAAAAATGTGCAAACTTGCATGCCTCGCAATGACTCAATTCTTTATCCAGTTTGTTTACATTTTACATATTTGCCTTGCAGGATCCTTGCTGCCTCACTGACTCGACCTCGCGAGGCACTTTACGTTACCTCCATACTGTATCAAAAGACTCTGTGGGCTTGTTGATAACTTTATCCAAAGCTGCCACAAATGCTTGTCATTATCTGAGTTTTTTAGGGGTATTTTTGTACAAGAAATTCTTCAACTTTTTCCAATGTGGTGTCTTTTAGTACATCCACTACTGCAGCAAGTTCTAAACAGTGTGAAATGCAGTGTACACTCACCAACCACAGCACTCCTTCTCTCTTAATCAGGTTTGCTACACCATGCTGACTGCCGGTGTTTACAGATGTGCCATCAGATCCAAACCCCACAAGCTTTTCCTGCCATTCGTGAATGTTGTGACTTACAAATGCCATCTTGATAGCATTTAACACACCCTCAGAATCAGAAAAAAAATTTTCTTGCCAGTTTAAAGAATTATTGCATCTTTGACTGTCCAGTCAATGGTTCTACATACAGTACTTACATAAATTAGTTCCCTCTCTACAGTGGCTTTGTCTGTGGATCCATCTACAGTACAAGGACACTGTAATAGTGAATGCTGGACAAAACTTTGTCGAATTCCTCACTAAGTATTTCTTCCATGCAGCCCACAAATTCAGCACAGCCAAGATCATTCTTGTACTGTTTAGCTTAGTCAACACCGAGACACTCTGTCATTTCACATAAGGGCAAAAGTTTCTTGAAAGAAAATCCTTTCTTTGCGACAACGTAACTTATGACAATGAGTTTTTCATCTCTTTCAGCATCCTTAGGGTCTGTTTTCGCAACTGCTTTTCCAATGGGAGTTTTCCTGACATTGACAGAACTTGACCCAGTGTTCTCTTCATTGCCATCACTTTTCTATTCCTCCAACTTTTCTGCGGTTTTGTGCCCATCACTCTGTTCATGACATTTAACTGCAGCCAACCTGATGTTGTCCGTTCCTACATGTATGCACCATGCAAAACCAAAACATTCTTGCACATTTTTATCTTACAATTCTGGTGTTTTTTGCACAGATGACAATGTATCAGAGTCATGACCGAATTTCCACCCTTCCAAATCCATCAATCCATAACGATCCACTTTCGTTTCCACTGTACGTGTAAAACCGTCTTCTTTGTCTGAGCCATCTTTGATACTCATGGTGACTTGCAACTTTAACATGCATTTTGAAACAAGAGAAGTTGGTTTTGTTTGTTCCCAATAGATGTCTGATTAACCCACAAAAAATGAGCGAAATTCATATCTGACGCCAATATGAGTTGGTCGGTTCTTAGGCGGATGGCCTCTTAAGCGGCATGAAGAATTCCTGACCAGTATATTGAATCTTTTTTGTAGTCTCTCCACATCAATTTCTTTCCACAGTTCAACATCAACATGGACTTGCCACTATCGCATGTGTGTGTTAACTGATGCATCATGCACCAATCGTTTGTCAGAACAGCCTCCAAGGCATCAAAATGGCGTCAGCACAAAATTAAACATTTTGCTGCCTTTTTGATGCCTTTTTGATGCCTACTTGATGCCTTTCTGCTACTGTACATTGTTGATGCGTTTTTGATGCATTTTTGATCATTTACTTCCGGGCAGCAGAGGGCAGGAAATTACAAGGCTGATCTTTTTTCAAAAATATTTTGTTCAGTTAGCCTCAGAAAAATTGTTATTACGAGAAGACAAGGCAAACTACCATAGTTGTTTAAACAAAAGCAAATTATTTGAGATGAACCGTCAGAATTCCAAAAATTTTGGATTTGGACTTATAAATAAAGTCTCCAAAAGAAGATTTCAAAACACCTAGTGGGATCCAAAATGGTAATTGCAGCAGTCAAAAACTGTTCAGCCTCAGCTGAAATTAAAGTCATCACACGTTTTGAAACTCTGGCAGGAGGAAATAAATGAGATGAACCCACAGGTATGAAGTTATTGTTCAACATTCTTGCATAATTCTCGATTAAGCTCAAATGGTGCCTTGCATCCTTGATAAATGTGACGCTTCAAAAGAGCAGATTTTCATAATGAAAACGGGCTATATTTATAATGCGCTCAATACTTTAGGCCTTGTGCACGATACTGGTGTGCATTTCCGTCACATCTAAATGTCTGATCACGTCAGCAGCAGCCCAAAGGCAGCAGATGCCTTTTTGCTGCCTTTCTGATGCCTTCTTGCTACCTCTTTGCTGCCTTTCTGCTGTCTTTATGCTGCCCCGGAAGTTTAGCTACATCACATGATAAATCAAAAGGCATCAGCCCAAACTGTCAACAAAACATTAATCTTGATGTGCTCTTGGTGTTTTGTTTTTCAGTTGATTCAATTTTTGCAAAGTAAAGGTTGTTTCTTGCTTTGAAACACAAATTATCTGGATAGCGTACTCTCAAGTGCACATACCGGTGTGCTTATTTTGTGTCCTAAAAATCCACGTGTTACGAGCTTATTTTGCACGGTACATTTAATAATTTAAGTGAAATCATGGTCACGGTACTAAGAATTTTTTCATTTTTTTGCAAAGGCTTGTCACTTTTGAAAACAATTCACGGAACGTCTTTTATTTATGGGTAAAAAAACAACAAAGCAAACAACATTAGGCCCATAAGCATTTGATGTTTTTCAAGTTTATTTGAATCCAGGTTGAATCAAAACACTGCTAAAAACAAATTGTACTTTTGTAGTGTAGCACCTTTTGCTGTTCAGTTGCATTGAAGTTACACAGAGTTCTATCACAAAATGTCGATTTTAACCCAAAAGCAAACAGTAGTAGACTCCTGAGAATGTTTTTAAGTTCCATTCAAGCTAAAAATACAAAATTTGCGGCACTTGTCTTCTTTCGCTGGTGCAGTGGCGCGACTTGGTCAATCCTTATATGGATGTTGTTTACAACTTTCACGATCCAAAGGTCAAGGAAAACCATTAAAATGCGTGCACGTACAACTTCACTGATGCGTCACGCACCAATCATTTGTCAGAACAGCCTTCAAGGCATCAAAATGGTGTCAGCACAAAATGAAACATTTTGCTGCCTCTGCTGCCCTTTTTGATGCGTTCTTGATGCCTTTCTGCTGCATTATTGATGCCTTTTTGATGCGTTTTTGATGCCTTTTCGATCATTTATTTCTGGGCAGCAAGTCGGCCGATACTTTTTTCGAAAAATTTTGTTCCACATCAGAAAAATTGTTATTATAAGAAGACAAGTCAAACAAAAGTAGTTTTGTTTAAACACAAGCAAATTATTTGAGATGAACCGTCAGAATTCCGAAAAATTTGGATTCTAGCTTATAATTAGAGTCTCCAAAAGCAGAGTTCAAAATGCCCGGTGGGATCCAAAATGGTACAAAAAAAGCAGAAATCGTAGCAGTCAAAAATTGTTCCACATCAGCTGAAATTCAATTTCTCGCAAACAAAGTCATCACACGTTTTGAAACTCTGGCAGGAGAAAATAAATGAGATGAACCAGCAGGTATGAAACTGTTGTTTAACATTCTTGTATAATTCACGATTAAGCTCAAATGTAGCCTTGCATCCTCGATAAATGTGACGCTTCAAAAAAGCAGATTTTCATAATGAAAACGATTTATTTTCCAAAGTTTATTTATTATGCGCTCAATACTTTACTGAATTATAGAATACGTTGAAACACAGAACTCCCGTAAGTTTGAAAACGATATCTTAACAATTATTGAGTTAAGCCAATTTTAGTACGTGCAAACGAGGTATTTCGTAATGAGCACCAGTATCGTGCGCAAAGCCATAAGGTATTACCTAGTACATTGCACATGTACCACTCTCCATGGATAAGGTATTCCCTACAATGTACATGTACCACTCCCCCTGGATAAGGTATTACCTAGTACATTGTATATGTACCCCTCCCCCTGGATAAGGTATTCCCTACATTGTACATGTACCCCTCCCCCTGGATAAGGTATTCCCTACATTGTACATGTACCCCTCCCCCTGGATAAGGTATTCCCTACAT
>JAOBYH010036339.1:0-12290 GCA_025403525.1 Umimayanthus kanabou | reverse complement strand
TAGTAGTAGTAGTAGTAGTAGTAGTAATAGTAGTACTAGTAGTAGTAGTAGTAGTAGTAGTAGTAGTAGTAGTAGTAATGGTAGCGGTGGTGGTGGTGATGTTGGTTGCAGTAGTAGAGTAGTCGTGAAAAAGTTCTTTTTCTATTTTATTTCTACATTCATATTAGTATACAGTTTGATAATTTATATTAATCATGGTAGAGAAGGACTTTCAGGCGTTTATTAAGTAGTCCTCCTACTAAGATTTTATGATGGATTGTAAGGATTAAAAATATCAGGAAAGCTCGGCAACACCTCTCAAGTTTGCATTAAATTACCCTGATCCTTGTTTATATTCTAATGTATTTTCTGCGGTTAAAAAGCAGCTAGTATACAATATCATTGTCTCTCTCCAACAAGCATGGGATTAATGCAGGTTTTTTAAATGTTATAATTTATTATCTATACACATACATTGTAATTTAAGTCTTACTTTTAACCACCTTAAGGCCGTGCTGTAAACATTTCTATGTACGAGTTTAAGTTAAAGAATAATCCTTATCAATTATTTGAAGTTCAACTTTCACTAACTAAACCTTAAGTAGACCCGGTCAAATATCCCTAGTGTTGAGCAATAAACGGATTTTGGATTCCACCCGTCTTTAAAAAAATACATGCAGAATATGAAATTAAGGAACAAACCTTTGATGGGTTTTCAGCTGTCCTTTTTGCACAAAGGCTTTACCGCAGCTAGGAAAATCACAAATGAATGGTTTCTCTCCGCTGTGAGTTCTCTTGTGGACTTGCAGAGATCTATGGCGCGTGAAAACTCTTCCGCAATCATCACATCGGTTTGAAGACCAGATATTCAACTCTCCCTCTTTCTTGAGCAAATTTACAACATTAGCTCTGGGGCGGCCACGTTGGGGGATGTCAGAGTTTCGGTCTTCTCTTTGTAAAGTTGGGCTCGTTGGATGGAGAAACGGCAACGGCGGGGGTGGAAGAAAAGCTAAGGATGGCCACGTCAAGGGAGGTTTCTTGGTATCCCATTCATTTCGAGTCTCCATAAACCTGTTGCCAAACCAGGGCAGTGAATAGAGCGGCATATTCCCATAAGGGAAGTGAGGCTGGATAGAACTCTGTTGTGGAAAATAAATCCCAGTCTTTTGCAGTGAAAGAGCCATGATTTCACAGATGATGTTCACTAGCAGAATGTCTGAGTGCAACTGACAACTCGTTCTCTGGAGACGAAATAATTATAACGTGAAAGCTTTGTGTAAAGTGTCATTCATCTATGAAAACCACACTGTATTCTTTGTTTGAATGTATTTTCATATACACGGAAATCATCTGAAATGGGTCACTGCACAGCGTGACAACGCCAGATAGAAAAGTACGACCGCTGACACTAAAAGCATTAAACACGCCCACATTAACAACTCCAGAAGTAAAGTTGAGTAACGTAGCGTTTGGTGCGCGAGATTAACAATTCAATTGCAAATCGCTAGAACAAAACTGGACAGGTCAATCTTGTTAGTACTTTTGTGTTGAAAAGTACAAATGATATGAACAAGCTCCAGCATTTTCGGCGCTGTCTTTGATTTAGTGTTTGTTTTACTATTTGTTATTATAGAATCGCGGAGCTCAGACAATGGCTTGATGAAAGGGCAATACAGATCAAACAAAGAAGCTATTAGTCGATATGGCACCCGCACACAGGCCGTTGTTAGCTACTTCATCCGCTCATGAATTCGTCGCGCTATGTAAAGACACATAGCTATTCACAATACTTATCAGAAAAGCAAATGAACTAATTTGAATCATTCGGCCCCACTAGTAGTAGAACGTCGGCAAATGTTGAGGTCGCGAGCATTCTATTTCAATATTGCAAACCTTTGGTTTTTTAACGAGAATCAACCTCAAATTGACTTGTCGATACTGACTTCCAATACTTGTCGATATGCAACTTTTTTCGACTAATTATTATTATTGGCAAAACTTTTAAAGTCGCGGTAAAGCTGCTTATGCTGGGACGAACTGAACAAAATGCATATAATGACAAGTTCCCAAGTTCTGTTTTTTATAAACACCTTACTAAAAGTGTTCAGACAATTCAAAGAACAAGTTTCGGAGTGCCCGACTGAGATAATTGCGTTTTTCAGTTTCCGTTTCAATTTGCAACTTTAATAAAGTCCGAGAGGCTGAGGTTACTTACAAACCTTTTTTGCAGTCTACAGGACGCGTCACGTATTCAGTAGAAGTCACCTAACTTATCAAAAAACAATGGAACTGAACCGAACTGTGAAGGAATCCATCCTGTGCAATTAAGTCTGATTCATTCACCCCGTGTAGTATTGGTTTTCAGACCAATACTAAGAATGAGCGGAAGACTCCCGTCAAATTAATCAAATCACATTGCTCTTTGGCGTCCGTTATGTTTTCATTTTTTTTTCACTAAAAAATGTGTTCTGCAGTAACGGGCCTGAATTTTTGTAAATGGAATGTTACAATGTTCGGTAGGAGCAAATGACTTCCTGTTCTTGTAGATTGGAACTATAAAAATACGAAAAGACTCAAAACAAACTCCTCGACCTCTTGCACTCAAACAGTCTCAAAGTCAACATAGCGTAGCAAGAGCCTTTTCTAAAATTGTCTTCATATACTGAAATAACATTTTCTCAAGATGTGCCAAATTGATCAGTAGCCCGGGAAGCAACAAGCGAAGTAGTACAGTTACAGAATGCTTGTTTGTTGTAAACTGCTGGTAGATTTTTCAAACTTGGTTTGTTCGAAGCATTTTATCTACATAGTTCTGAAATACCACAACAACTTCCAATTTGCTGGTAGCGCAATTAAAATTCTAGATATTATCTGCAATAAACAAAAACACCTGCCAGGCTAAAAACCAACTAAACATACGCACTTCTTTGATCGAAGTCTGAGTCCAGTCAATGTGTAATGTGTTTAATTTGTCTTAGTGCGTTTCTCTTTTTTCATGTTCGTTCGTACATGTGTGCAAGCACCCCACCGAAGAATAAAACGGCGTTGCTCTTTTCATTTTGAAGGTGTGGGGTGGGGGAGAGAGAAATGAGAGTAGTTTTGCTGAAATAGGTGATTTTGACAATGGTTTAGCAAAGGCATTTTGTCAATCACAGGTATTGGCGTAAATTGTAATACATTTTATTTTAAATAAAAGCGCGGTCCATAAAAATCATTTGTTATTCTGTGACTAATTTTACTATTACCGGTTTTTAGACGGACCTCCCAATGTATTTTGCCTTCAGCTTCAAATGCTTAAACTCATTAGACTTTTGTTTTGAATTGCGCGAAAAGTACCCAACCTGCTTGCAGAAGAGTTATTTAGATAGCAGTTTGTATTTCCTTAACTGAAATTGATACCGCCGCTACGTATGTTCACTATACTCGAACACGGTCAAAACTGCTGTAGAAGAACCACAGTTACTTTTAAAGGTTCAGAAGGAAACAATACTCATGCACTGGTACGTAGCAAAACATAGCAATGAAAGGCTCGCTGAACATTATTCCTTTAGTTATTTTCAGAGTTTCTATCTAAATATATCAAACCAACGTTATTATTATCTAAAACTTTAGTTTTTAAATTTTATTTAGAGGACTGGCGTATTGATTTAGATAGCAAAATGCTCGAAGGGTTCATTTGCCAAGTGCATAATGAAGGCAAGAATGGATTGGGAATATTGCATTCACCGCACCTTTCCGTTGTATCATTGTTAAACAACACACCACCATACCGAAGGAACCTGCACAGAATTATTACAACTTTCGGAAAGTACTTTTAGAGGAATGAGTTACCTTTGTGAGGTGACCTTTGTCGTTGTTTTAAAACAGTATGAAATTTTGACAAGAAAAATTTAAAAAACATTTTTGCAGTTACACGGTCTCTGTTTCTCATTAACTGAAAGAATACCGTTTAGACTGAGAATGAAGCAACTGTAGATCTTCGTTTTCTGAATACTGATAAGCAAAAATCAAATGGAAGTGCTTGTAGAACGAGAGGTAAGTCTTGTTGGTATAGATTGTAATTTAAAAATCTGTTTTCCAGCTTAATCGTATATTAAATATTTTGAATGTATTTTACAGGATATTAATACACAATAATTGAGTGAGTGTGTCGCAAGATGACAACTGCTTCTCCTTTCACGCTTTGCCGAGTTTAAATTTCCTTTCTTACGAAACATGAATTTTGGAGCACGTATTTGAGTGCAAGGGAAATGACTTGCTTCATACCCAATAACCACAAGATATTATTTTATTAATGTGGATGCAGCTCATAAAGTTTTATAAATCAAGAGATTTTTTTTTTGTTTCATAAAAAACACATCCTATGCTTTCTTTTTGATCAACGATGGAATAGGTACCTCGGGGGAACATTGAAAACAATAAACGGGCACATCTCAATTATTAGTTTCGTTAATCTTTATAAATGCTAAGGTTTACATCTAGTCAGTATCTTAAATACAATTTGATAAATACAATTGGTAGCTCATCATTTACACTGCACCTATATATCTTTGATAAATACAGTTTCTGTAACAAGACACAAGATATCCTGTTACGGGTTGTTCGTTTCCGTAATTATTTAGATTCTGATCACCATCTTGCACAATCGACTGCAAAAAATTAAGTACACTTGATAAGTATAGCCAAAAACTGGAACTCTACTTTCGTTTAATAAGCCCACGTTTAGTATTTCCTTACAGCTCCGCATTTCATATTATACGGCTTAAGGAAAACGAGGAACTTGCATGTAACCAATTATCCTGTAAAAATAAGGGGGAAAAGTGACTAATTGCAAACTGACTGAGTTAAAAAATCCAACTGTTACTAACA
Source organism: Umimayanthus kanabou (assembly GCA_025403525.1). Lineage (NCBI taxonomy): Eukaryota > Metazoa > Cnidaria > Anthozoa > Zoantharia > Parazoanthidae > Umimayanthus > Umimayanthus kanabou. Next base: position 7,442 of record JAOBYH010036339.1, on the reverse strand, counting down.
ATTCAAAGGATATCTTGCATTTGATAATTGCTGGTTTCTATGAGATTAAGATTTGTTATTTCCAGAGACAGAGTCATGCACTACAGCTCTATACTCTGAAGGATCGTTGGAATTAAGACCGGACTACAATTGCTTATTCATTGCTTCATCAATAGTTTCTCCTTCCATGAACATATATCGAGTAGGTATTGGATTCATAAGGAAAACAATCTATATTTAACCAGACCGTCTTCTTTTGCCATCCAGTTCGGATGTAGTGTGTGAATACGTTCGGGTTTAAAGTATATGAACTGAACAACACAGGAAACGTTCTTTCACAGTAAAACTCAAACCCTTTTATATTAACGCCTTCCTTCTTTAACAGTTTTGCGTCTTCTAAACCATTTACAACTTTTTTTTTCAAACTGATTATACAACTTCCAGTAAATCTTAAGAAGCCAAGCAATTGTAGAACGTTTTATTGAAGATGTCTTCATCTCCCCTTCGGCTACAATTGACGTGTCGTTCTGCCAATGAGAGAAAACTGGATTAAAACGTTATAGAAAACGCTCTTTCGTAAAACATCAGTTTGTTCGAGTGTAATATTGGCAAAGGTTAGGGCAAAATTATATTAATTACATATAGTTTGTCTATATATGTAAATCTCAACATATAACTTCAAAAATATCGAAGAAAAACCTTTCATTATTAGTTTGACTACAATGCACCTTCACTAGTATTGTACATGCGAATAGCTTTGCTGGTGTAGGTACTTCTGGTATATAGAAAGAAATGAAACTGAATACTAAAAAAAGTAGTGTAAGATTTCTAAAATTTGTTTACTTTTGAACTTTCATTAAAAAGAAACAACAACATCCCATTAATTATGGGTTTACGTTTATGAAGCAAGACTCTTGTACAAAAAAGATATTACATTGGGTAAACATTGTTTGCATCCACAAATACAACGCTACGCGTGTACAGCTGCACGGCTGTCTTGACCATATAACTTCGGCAGTTTGTAAAATAGTTGTAGCAGCAATCCATTCCGAGTTTACTCATCAACTGTAATTTCTTTTTCTTTTGAAAATGCAGGAAGCAATTGTACAAATCAAACTACAGTAAATCAATAAATATTATATACTGCAACTTCACTTAATACGGAGATTTGCTCGCAGGAGAAAAAAAGCTGACATATTTGTGCAGATGACCGAAAACGTTTAAATGAATGTTTCATTTGCTCTTATCAAATCTTTGTCACTTTTAATCAAATCAAGATTTTTCTTTAAACTTACAAAAATAGTTGCAAGTAGCAAATTGTGATCATAAACCTCAGCAGTATATCATAGGTTTTAATTAAAAAAAAATGTAAGCAAAAGAACTGAGACAACAGCAAGATAATAATAAGAATAATCAAGAAAAGTCGTGATAGCAGAAAAGGTTAAAACAATAGAGTTTTTATTATCTATTTATTTATCTATTTATTCAGTGTTTGTTTGTTCAAGACAGCTGTTATTACAAATCCATGAAAGATACACAATGAAAGCCCGCTCAGAAGAGGTAAGCCTTAAAGTGATCTGATACGGTGTTGTATTGTTCTCCCAGCAGGTCATTGACAATAAAAACGGAAAGGGAAAAATAAAGTCACCTCATAAATTTGCCACAAGGGACCGCCCCTTTCCTGCAAATTTGACAAACGCTTGTTTCCATGCAGCAGGTTTAAGATCGTTAATTAAGAACGAACGCCAAACACAGCCTTGGGACAAAATGTTCCTCCAAAATACAATCTTCCCGGCACTTTTGGTGGCGTATTAAAAATTGTGCAGTCCATAAAAGGATTATCTTAGATTCAGCTTTTCATGCCTGATCTCTGATTTTATTTCGCTAAGGTCTTTTTTATGACTTCCTGAGAACAGAGAAGTGCTATGAAATAAACTTTGAGTAAAAGTCCCCCTTTTTTGCCAATAATTTCCAGAATCCTGATATCCTCGCAAATTCATCTATGTTTATAATTATGTGAAAAAAAACGTGGTTAACCTCAGTCTATACCGTTAATTTTCATTGTGTTGGGGTCTACTCCAATTTCGTATCCTTGCTTGCTAACGGACACTGTACTTGCCTTAGTTTACTAAATTTGGTGTACTAGCCACCAACGACTTCGTGTGTGTTCACAAAATATGGACTTGTATATCAGAAGTTCCGTATCTCATCTTCTAGAGCAAGTACGACCTATCAACATGAAGGACAAATTAATTAATAGGTAGCTAGCACATAATAAAAGGCGTTGGCCGGTCTGAACCCTGATAAAACTGTATATTGATCCAAACATTGATCATAATTTTGTCATTCATGAAATTAGAGATTAGATTTCAAACTTAAAAAAATTATTCGCAAAAATGCGTACACATTTCTAAACTGTCGATTTTTTGACAGAACATCGAAATTTCTGTTTCACTTGCTTTGTCGAATTTCGAAAAACGGAGCTCTCCGCATCTATCCGCAGCTTGAAAACTCTCCATTTTTTATTATTGTTACACTGATCAGTATTACAAGTGAACTAATAATCCCGCAAAATTTTTCCTTTATAATAAAACACCAGTTCTGTATAGATGGAAACTGAAAACCACAAAAGCACAAGACTACTCGAGGGGTTTCGCAAGTATAGTAGAAAAGGTTTCATTGTTTATATTCGTTTTGAAACTATTGTGTAATCTGTCAACGGTTAAAAATACTCCCTGTTTATTTATAAAGTTCATTTTTCTCGACAGGAAAACCGAAAAGAGAAAACAAAACTTATTCTTGACTAGCAATTTTTGCCTGCACTGTTAATTCTCTTAAATCATGTTAAATTCTTGGCTGTGAAAAATAGAATAAACTCAGCTAATATATTCATAGATCCTGCTACTGCTTAAATCTGCCTAGAGGGCCTTTTTTTTTATTCTGCCTGGTTCACTGGTTCAGGAGAAAAGAATCCTTGCAACAAAATCAATGTTTTCTTAAGAAAGGTCAACACCTGCAAATAAGATAACCGTTTATCTAATTGTCTTGTTAGAAGCTTGCAGTGGATTTGTTATTTCAGTTAACACTGCTGGGGATTTGTTAAACATTTAGATCTTAACGCTTTGGTAAGCACTGCCAAATATCGGTACAAAGGAGGCTTTGTGCTGTAAGGGACAACCAATATATTTCGAGCTGAAGTTACTGGTGCTAGAGAGAAGCACTATAAAGACGACTGCAACAATTTGATTACTACGATTTATTGGAATTCTAACCGCTAAGTCAAATAAATACTGAAAGTTAAAATTCTCGTTCGACGGTTGACATTAATAATATCGGCCATATAACGGTTTACGGTAAACCCTCTAGTATAATGTATTCTAAATGACTGTTTTCCGGATTTCAACTTATTGAGACTGTATATTTCTTCTAAAGATATGTTCTTACGTTATTGCACATTGACATTGTGCTGATAAAAAAAATATTGCATGGTTACTCATTTCACTGATAAAAACAATTATAACATTCAGTACCCGTTCTTTGAACATAATTTTGCAAAGTCTTCGGGCTTTTAATAAGAACAGAATGAGTTTCACATTTGAAAGATTTCAAAAGAAATGGTAATGTTTTTGTTATTTTGTTTACAGTTTATAGTATATTTTAAGTTAAACTGACCTTACAAATACAATCGTACGATTGTACGCCCCATTGTCCAAAATAACAAGAGTGTTTGTTTATTTGTTTGTTTGTTTGTAACTGACCGTGATAAAGATGTTTGCGGGGTTGTTATTTTGTTTTGGCGGCACAGTGGTCGAGTACTCCTAACCCGAAGGTCAACCACAGCGTTGTGCCGTTAGGCAGAGAACCAATATTCAACTTCGTCCAACCGAATCAGCTGTATACATGACAACATGTACTCTTTTTTCATGAGAACGTCTAATTTCGGGCTGAGGCTGGATTCTTAATTATTTTGAGAATTTCAGCCCCAAATTAAATGTTCTTATGTTTTTAGGATTAGTTGTATTTTCCGTTCACAGAATCAAACCCAAAGTGGAAAAATAGCAATTTGTAATTGATCAACAACCCTGGCTCTATCAAAGTTTAGTAATTAGTAATGTAATTAGACGTGTTAGTTTCATTAGTTTCAGTTGTATACAGCTATTTCAAAAAAGGTTGTCAGAGTCAATAGTCGATACTGGAACTGAAAGGAACTGTGCGGTTCAAGCAGCACAAATAATTTACTACTGTTTGCATTGACTTTGCAAAATATAGAGTGTAGGTTCATCATAATGCCACGGCCATACAGTAGCAGTTAAATACTCTGCGGGCAAAGTATGACCTGGGTTCATGCTCATGGTGCGATTAGCTCTTTGGTTACTCCAGATGACTCCGTTACAAAACCGATTGTCAAAATGAATTTTTAGTTTATTCATTTGTAAATAATCACATTAGGATTTAAGATCTGTAAAAAAGGTACTGAAAAATATATGGTGGTTGTTGTTGTTGTTGTTGTTGTTGTTGTAAAAACTCAAATTTGAAAAACCACAATGCTTTTATTTGGAATGAATTAAAAATATTAGTATCGCTTTTCTTAAAGATTTAATATTTAATGTAGTATTTCTAATTTCAATCATTATGGTGCGTTACTAGGTTAAGGATAGTACCCAAGAAAAAACAAAAAGATCCAAGTCAGTATCCTATAAAACTATTTAACTATATGTAGAAGTTAATCTAAAGTATGTTACTGGTTATGAGTTTAGTAACTTTTAGTGAGCGTAGTAAGCATAATTTGCTTTGATCAAAACGAACCCAGAAGGAAGGCGATCCACTCATATGAGAAACTCAAAGCTACTTTTGTTTCTTTGAATGAAGTGTCTGTATAGATTGGAAAATTCCATATAGTTTGCAAATATGTACGCAGCCAGGAGGATCCAAGCGTCACCTTTAATGGAGCCGAAACCAATTGTAGATTTGCACACATTTTAGGTATCCTACTGATGATCAGTTACTGATTCGACTTATATTTCAGCGATATTATAGTTGTCTATGCAGTTTAATTTTACATCACCTTTCTACCACTTTCTAGTGCGTTTGTAAGTTGTTGAAAGGGAAGGGTTTTTTAGTGGTTTGCTTATGCCCCCTTAGCAATTCTTGTGTTAACCTGACTAAATTTTAATATTAATTTTTGAGCTGGCAGTCTTGCTCGATAATGAGGTACATTTGCATCTGCTAGAGACCCTGGTTTAGTGCCATAGTGAACAAGGTGAATCACCAAGGGAACGGTTATCAGTAGTGTGATTTTTTTTTTATTTTACTAAACCTTGTCTTAATCTTTCAAATATCATTTGCAACAATTTAGGTCTAAAACTATACGCGACAGCTAAGTTCATTTGCCACCCCTTTTTTATTATAAAGGGACAATATAATCATGCCTGCATCAAGAATTGTATTTCATTTATCAATACACCAATGTTGATTATGTTTAGTCATATATACTCAGGGACCGCGGAGCAACTTTGAGATTGGGGGTTGGGGGCACATTAGTGACTCAATATTGGGGGGGCACAAGACACTTTTTTATACTAACTCTTTATAATTTTAAAAACATTGGGAAGGGGCACGTGCCACCCGGCGCGGCCCACCCTGCTTCGCGGTCCCTGATAGTGTCATTTAACGTCCTCGAACTTGCGTTTTCTGTATGAATGTGATGTTTATAATATCGCTGAAATTGCAATTAAAATTTCCATTTTCTTTCTCTTTTGCATGCAACAGAACATATAAAGTTTGTTTAATTTGTGTAAATTATAATACTAACATTTGAATAATATATTTAATACCATAGTTGATCGTATTTGATCAAATATTTTTAAACAGTCCACATCGCTGAATATCGACACACGTGTTATACATGTGATTTATCGTCAACATCACAATTTATTTGACAATATTAATTTGCTTAACCCCTACACTGGCAAGAGCAAAAAAAGTTTCGCTCTTTGCATGTTTGTAAACAGCGTGTGTGAGTAACAACGCATCATTCTATGATGTTTTAAAAGCCAAATATAATTAGTAGGCACCTAGCCTGGCTTTAAAGAATCAAGAGTTGTATTCAGCTCGTATTAAAGACAGCTTCGTTTACCTTCAAATTGCTGCTCTCGTTAAATTTGCTTTTCAGTGGCTTTTGGCCTCAGGGGAGATTTCCAATAGTCAAAAAGTGCATCGAACTTGTAGTCCAGCTGTTCGAAAAGTTTGAAATCTTATCGTTTCCAGTTGCCAAGATATTCAGTGTTCTTGTTTAAACTATCTTCCCGGCGGGATCTTTCTCGGCAGGTGATGCCCTTTAGAAACTGTATTCGACGGAAATTCTGATCTGCGTTTTAGATCTAGTTAACGTTTTTTAAAATCTTTTGTTTTCATTGACATATACAGTTACCGAGCTGCCGCGGAAATGCAACTCGTCTCCAATATCGGCCGGCGCACTAAAGAGCAGCTGTAGGAAACTCCGGACCCGCCATTGTTGATTCACTTCGGTGCCTTTGTGTAGTCGAAAAACTCCGGTTTCAGTGAAAGTCTATGTAAATATGAGAGATATGGCACCTTTTCTAGACTTGAAGGAACCTACGGCAAGGATGAAGTAAGATTATAAACACAATCTTGCACAATGGAAGCAGTACCTTTTACCGTAATTTTAAATTATGCAATTGTGAAAGAAGACAGAAGGTTTCCAGTATCACGCAGTGTAAAATGTACAGAAATATCCACTGAAGAACATAATAAAATTATAATAATGAGAAAGTACATGAAGAAATGGAGTCGTCACTAAGAACTAGACAGATAAACAATAAGCTCACGTGATCATATTTGATTATAAATTGCGCAGTATCAACATTATTATTATTATTATTATTATCATCATCATCATCATCATCATCATCATTATCAATCTCAAAATTCAATCTCTTGAGTCAAATAATCCGAAAGAAATCTGGAAACTAGTAGAAACTCTTCGATCTGCAACCACAAACAAAGCACAAAGTCAACCAAACATTTCTTTTAATTTATCCAGACGAATGGTTTACATATTTCAAAACATTGAAAAATCCATAAACGTGCGTAAACAACCCATTTGATGAGGGAGTAGAGCTTTTCACAACATATTCTGATAAATTTTCATCAGTCTATATTGAGTGTTTAGGCAAACCATTTGATGATAAAGAGTTAAAAGACGTTAGCAAAAAATTTAAAAACAACAAAGCGTCAGGTATAGATGCTGTTAGTAATGAGATGATTAAATGTTTTATAAAGTTCCATTGTACGTTTTTTGTTAATCTCTTTAATAAGCTCCTAGAATCAGGTTATTTCCCTCAATGTTGGAGTGATGGTTATATCACACCAATTCATAAATCTGGTGAGAGTTCTGACCCAAACAACTATCGTGGCATATCTATTAACAGTTGTTTAGGGAA
>JAOBYH010036228.1:0-12291 GCA_025403525.1 Umimayanthus kanabou | reverse complement strand
ATATCACCACTCCAAGAATATCTCATTTAAATAATTTTTCAAGTTGTTGTTAGATTTATCGTGACTCATACAGTGATAACTTTTATTACATCTTATGATATGGAAGATATACAAAATATTGATTATGACTTGATTACGTCTCGCAGCCACAACGGGAGAATTGTTTGGGCTAGTGCATATGAATTTGCCATAATCACCAAATATTACAGCAAAGGAAGGCCATAAAGGCGTTTCAATTTGAGGACAGGAGATGAAGTTGCTTTATGTAAGTAAACATTAATTTCTACAGGGTGAAAACAAAACATTATTCAGTAAAATCTGCAATGTTTTTAACTCAACACACAAGTAACGAAAAGGTCTTGTTTTGCGACAGGTCCTATTTGATTTTAAAACATTTATCCGACGGATTCATTCCCAACGTTAGAATTGACTTTAAAATAATTTAAATTCAAATTCAGAAAACACAAACTTTCGGCTTTATGAACAAGTTTGGTTTGTGAGCACAAGTCTCAATAGCATGCCGAATCTTGGGGGCTGTCATGTACTGGTTTTCATTTCACATCGACGCGACACTTATTTGAGAAATATAACATAATAATGATAATGACAACAATAATAAAAATAGTAATAAAATGGATCCATTATACAAGAATGCAAGTTTCACAAGGTTAAGTTAAACAGGTTTTACTTGTTGGTTTGTTTATCGTGCTTTCACGGACAACCGGTAGATGAACAGAACGATGGAAGTTGGCTAAACTGAGATGCAAGTCAAAGCAAGTTAGTGCAAGTCTTGACTTTCAAACTTGCGTGCAACGTAAGTTTCATGCATTTGGCTACCGATAAAGAACTTGCATCGACTTGCAATCAAATTTGAGTTCGTTTAAAGTCAATGCAAGCCAACGCAAGTCCATGCTAGTCAATGGCAAACAGAAACGCAAGTTAAACTTGCCTGAGTTCCAACTGGCCAATGCTTCAAGAATACAATAAAGTTGGCCAAGAGACGCGAACATTTCTTCTCTTGTAACTATTCATAGCTCATTGTCCCCCGATTTTCAGTAACTAATACTGACCTCCAAGAGGTACTTTTTTTTAGAGCCTAAGTGTCTATTACCCGTTCACTAAACTAGGTAAATTTTATGTTATTAAGTACAGGTTTGTGCTTGCAAGTGAATGCAAAAAATATGTGGTTTCCCAATTTAGAAAGACTGTCAAAAAGAAACTCTTTTAGCTCAGCTTGATATCCTTCGCTACTGGCTCACGATTTGAATCTTTGCCCGAAAGGCTCCCGCACTTCTCTTTAACTTTCAGACTCATTCGCCAACCGAATTATACTCCTTTGGAACAACCTTTCAACCTTAAGCTTTTTCAAGTTTTTTGTCGTTGTCGTTTATTGTTGTTATTTCTACTAAGAGTAAGAAAAGCGGACATCCAAAAGTCTTTTTTGGGGGAGGGGGAGGCAGCAAAGATATCTTAAAAGCTTCACAAAGCTCAAAATAGAGCAATGAACGTCATGTAACGTATTAACCGGAACATACATTATAAATATTTGTATCACTTATGCCATGAAATAGTTTATTAATTGACCAGTTTCGTTGTCCTCATTTCTCGCAAAAAAAAGATGAAGGGAGACAACCTCAAACAAGTTCCATATAGACGGAGCAAAAACGATCAGTTTTTAAAATTTTTCATGTGTAACAAAAAGATCAGACTTTGGATAGCCACCTAGCTCCAGTCTTTTTAACAGTTTACCCCGGTTTTTACGTCGTAAATAAAACTAAATGAAGTCCATTAACGTTCTGTTTTCTCAACAACTGAACGGGATTACCATAAACACAATTAGATTGACCAGGCAACCTTTGTTTTACGTGAGTCATTTTTTAAAAAAACAAACATTGTGAACGAGCTTGATATTAGATATGCGATAATTTAAGTATTGGGTGGTTTGTCATGTCTAATTTTTAAGAAAAGAAATAGAAGACTTTATAATTACGAAATATATACCTCTGAGTTTTTAATTTACCCACTGCGTTCCAAAAAGGAACTTCAATTTTCATTTATTAGTAAATACAGTTCTGGACATCTGCCTTTAAAATATGATAAATATTTTGTTGAGCGGAAGCCCAAGCCGGTATTTTTATTGTAAATGAATAAAGTTTATTCCAGGTTTACATTGCACAATTTGTTCAGTTTTAGAATTAAAGTCAGGAGAATTAAATTTGTTTATGGCTATGTTAGTTGCTTTGCCGTTCCGACCAATTGTGTTTGGCTATTTACCATTTCAATGCTAACTGATCAACAATTATGGTCTTTGATTATCATTTTAACCATGGTTTGCAGGATGTAACTTTCTAAATAAAAGAAATCTAATCACTAAATTGAGGATTGATCTTGCTAGCACATTTCGTTGTTGTTTGCTCTGATGGGAGCTTTTTTGTTTGTTGGAGCTCCTGTGAATACCTCCTTGCTTCATAACACAAGAAGAGCAGAGTTTTTTTACAACATGACTGGGTAACATTTGCAAGAAAGGACACATCCACAGCCTGAAAAACTAGTATCCATAAACACGAAAAAAGGCTTAACAGCAGGTAGGAAAGACATTTCTAAATAAACTGACAAAATTAAATGGCCTTGAATCATTTCTAGAAATTGAAGGATTTTACCAAAATCAAATTTAATAACAAATTTCTGAAGGGTCGAAAGTCTCGAAAGATGCGATAAGATTACGGAAAGCAACAGATGACTAAGTGGATGAATCAACATAATGTTTAGAAGACATAACAGCTTTTTTTGCCTCAGAGGAACAACACGCATCTTAATTAAAATAATATTTTTTCGCCTGTTTTGTATTTCTTTGTCAAACATGTCAAAAGAGCAAACTGCAAAATTTCATCTTTTTTTAAAGCAAGAACAAGCAGCAGCTCAAAGCAATCATACTGTGTCCATATTATGTTAGGAAAACAATGACGCATACATTTTTTTTGTACAAAAAAGCTGAAGACAAACCATTATATGCGTTCGCCATTCACGAGTATATACATGTAGTGCCGGATACATAATATGTTTTATTATTCGCCAAGCCATAAAATACCTGGATTTAAACGTGGAATAAAGGGATAACAAGTTCAAGTTCATAACACACAAGTATTATGATACCACATCAAGGCACATGTGTTTCATAAAAGTTTTTTTGCGTGCTACTATTTTTCTTTCAACATTCAGCTCTCCGATTTGTAGAAAATGATGGCTTGTTAAACAATAAACAGAACATTACATTGCCGCTTGGAGATGCGAACTTTATCTTCTCGCTGTATACTTCCTGTATTATCCTCCATTCCTCGTTGGAAAGTAAGTTTAGGTTTTTACTCACAATTAGTATCCTTTGTTACAGATTGATTTGGGTGCGTGGTTCTTTTTAGTTCACCTAAGTAAGGTCCGCATCCAGGTTTATAAAGCATCTTCTAAAGAAGGCCGCGATATAACATATTCCTTGATGACAACCTTAATTTAACTGAATTTGACCAACCTCGTCAGTTAGGTCTTAAATTTGAACAACCGCGATCAGTCCTATCTTTCTTTAACTGTGGCAAGAAGCTAGCTTCAGCAACGTCAGGTGTCAATTTCTTTCGACTAACAACAGTTTAAACTGATTTATAGCCCCTCTTTCTGTGTACAATTAATAATTGCACCTGGCTCTCCAAAGAAACGTTTCATACAGCACGGAGTTGGGCGGAAATCTAGTTTGCGTGCACAGGTCATTGCGGGAAAAGAGAGCTGCATACAACCCATTGTTGAGTCTACGGTGCCCATATATGGACATCGTGACTTGCTATCGTCCAGCGAAGTAAGACGTGAGTTTTGCCGCTCTACTACACACAAACGAGGCTTGACAAGCATTCTGATTGCGCGCAATCGCTAGCCTTCGGAAGTTCTAGGGTTTTCATCGCTATTTGGTATATATTTTCAGGGCAGGAATGCAATGTTTTGGTAGGTTTTTTTCCTTCTTGGTCGAGCGCAAACTTCTCAGGGAAACAAGAACTCCGGCAAGTCACCGCTACCCACATATGGCCGATCACAGCATATTTCCCCGTGCCAAATGAGTCCTGTTAGTATTTTGGTTTGCCCTTTAATTCAGGTGCTCCACTAATCGACAGGGTACTTAAAAAAGAAAACTAGTTTAAAACCGAGCCAATAGTTTTGCAAAGTTATTTTGCTATCTGCTGAGACTTTGTGCTGATCAGGATACTTTTGTAAACCAAACAGCTAAAACCTCCAAAAACCCAAAATATCGTTATTAACTTTTAATTTTTTCTTCTTGTATAATTTATTGCACTTAAAAATACAAGTACTGTTTCACTTACACTATCGTCTGTCCCTACTAAGGGAATGAGTTTTTCTAATAAAATTGTTGGGTTGGAATCAATATTGTCAGCGTGACCGAGCGTTATTCACGACTACACAATTGGTTTTAGTGTTTTGATTTTGCATGAACAGTGAAACAACAAAATAACGAAGTGCCAAAGCACCAAAAATCCCTATCTCAGTAATAGCGGAATAAATTCAATATACTGCTTGAGAGTTGGGACCAAAAGCCGATGTGTTCGCTATAGCAGGGTTTTCGTTACAGCGAAGCTCGTTACCGCTGATTTCACGACATACAGAAATGCATGCAATAGAAGATGAATGCAATGCCATGCCAGGGCCGTAGCCAGACTCTTAATTTAGGGAAGCATTTGCTCTCCCTGCCTAATGCTAGCTACGGCCCTGCTAATCACTGCATTGTACTTAAAAAAAATACCCTTTATCTAAATTCCGTTCCAAAATTAAGGGGGCATTTGTTCCCCCTGCCTAACGCTAGATACTGCCCTGCATGCTGAAACACCCAGCATACTTTTGCACGTGCCTCCAAAGTCAACCATACAAATATATAGCCTCGTCCCCAGTCAACTCTTCGGCTTGTTTGGTCGGCACGGTCGGCGGAGCGGTTACCTTTGTCATCTTGAAAAAGAAGCGCTGAGTAACTAGGCACGGAGCGGCCGGATAGAGGAGGATGCCTGGGGACGAGGCTACGCTCGTACCATTGCAGGGCAAAGATTATCTGTATTCTTCTAAAAATATATTTCATACGAACCTTAAGCAGCTAGGACGGGAACGTCAACGAAGACGGCTGTTGGATTTTTAACTTTCCGTGTTTCCTTTTCTTGTTTGTATAATCTTGCTAAATTCTGAATGGAAGATACTATTGTTTGTATAACTCATGCGTTTCTTTTTTGTTTTGCCCGAAGGTGTGTAAATATGAAAAATTAGAAGCTTTGTTTTTAAAGCTGCATGAAGATTGAAATGATTCGTACTCTAACGTTCACGTTCTCTACAAAACTCCAGAATTGAGGTTTTCACGTTCTGTTTCTAAAGACGACGATGGAAAAGTGGCCAGGTGGTTGCATTCCCACGTGAAGTGATTGTATTCTGTAATTAAGTCTATTGTTTTGCAACATTCTCGTTGACATTTCCTTCCTCGTTGCTTAAGCTCTCAATTAAATATAATCCGAAAACTTAAGCTTTATAATCTGCGTTTTCAAGAAGCAATTTGGCACAACTTATATATTTTAATGTTATTATATAGTTCGACTGTTTGAAATTAAGCGGCCAATTTATAAGAATGTACTCATTGTGTACTCAGCTGAGTCCAACGAGGGAACGTGTTCGTTTTTTGCAGTGGAAGTGGTAGGAATTGCTACTGTACTGCATGAAAAGATTCTAGTTATTACTATTTTGTGTGACTGAAAAGTGAGCTGCTACTTTGGGACTTCTGGTTTTAAATATTTTTAACATTTTGTCTACAAGGAAATGCATTTTAGTTTTTGAATGATAGTAAGAGTCACTGTTTTCAATAATCTTACGAGCTAAATTTCATAAATTTCATCTTTTCAATTTTGTGATTCAGATGTTACACATCGTTACAAACACATTTACTGGATATTAGAAACTTTTCAATACATAGACAGTATACCTAATTCCAAACCTCAACCTAATTCTAGCTCTAGTTTTATCTCTAATGAGTCAATAAGTCAAAAGTCATACCTTAAATTGTGGATCCTAAACCCAAGCTACTGTTAAGCCTATTCCTTACCCTAAATCATGACACTATACCTAACCTTACTGTTAACCCTACACCCTACCCTAATCATAGCCCTATATACAACCATCTGTTAACCCTATACCTTACCCTAACCGTAACCCTAACATTAACCCTATACCTAACCCTATTGTAAACAATAGCCCTAATCTTAAACTCTTCTTTCATCAACTGCTCAATGAGTCATAACGGTTAAAAAATATGTCCGTGAAAAGTTGGGAAAAGTCTTTGGTGTATTCTGTTTTACAATGCAATAACTGAACAAAATTCTCCAAGGAATTCAGTCTTCCAGGTGCTCAGGGAAAGGAATCCCCAACAAATTTCTTCTTTAAGACCTTGCTGCGGTGCCTAGAAGAGACTTGAAGAGTTAAGAACATACAACCTCTGTCAATCGGAAAGTATTGTAGTTGTATCCTTTTACATCGATATACTGACAAAGATCAGTTATCCATTACTACTGCTAACACAATATGACGATCCAAAACAACGTTTTGTCATCAAATGGGGAATGTTTCGACACAGAAAAGCATATGTAAACTGGACGGCGACGAATCTCGGAGACTGTTTTAGTTTAATTTTATGTTTGGATACAGCATTTCCTTCTCTTCCACTTAACCATAAAATGTCAGTCACAACTTTTAAACCCAGTTTATTGTTTGTGTTTTTCAACAGTTTAAGCCCTTTCGCCATTTTTGTATTTTGATAATTTGACTGTTTGAAAGCCTTTCAAATCTGGACAGAGCAACAATGCGATTTCTAATGTCAACATCTATATTGGTTGTGCAAGAAAAGGGAAAGGTTTATGCCGATAATACTTAATCATATAGTCACAAACATATTTTCTTCTTTCTTGTGTCAATAGTAAATCGTTCACGAAAGTACTAAACTTGGAGCATGTTACAGCGCCGATAATACTCTACTGTGAAAGAAACCACTTTATAGAAAAGGTTTTACATGTGCCATGAGTATGAAAAGACTTTACCAAATAACTGTTCGTTAGAAAATTTATAACAGTACTTTTGTTTCAAAACATATAAGCCTTTTCAATGTTGTTTATAAATTTTTTCACCTGTATTCAAATATTTTCAAAGTATAAAGCAAAAAAGGCAAAAAACATTTTTTGCATGATTAAAGCCCCATTATTTATAAAAATCCGTACTCCGCCATCATTAAAACACAATAATTTAGAGTTTGTTTTGTCATTTGTTCGCTGGCGCCGTTCTGTGGACTTTTTGAAAAAAAAAATCTGGTTCGACGGCTTGAAAATTAAAGATATATTAAAAAAAAGTTTAGTTGTCAGTATATCGCCGTCACTGCATTTATTTATCTCTGTTGACTTATTAATTGAAAGCCAAAAAGTTGTTTGAACAAAGGCTGGTCGAAATTGAAATTGATATAAATTTTAAGTGATGCACCTTACGCAACATACCTCCGAAATGAGGAAATTGTCACAAAATAATCTGGATTGTGGCTTTTCTACTTACATAAATTAATGTTTTGGTCTTTTATTGAAAAATTATTTCCAAAACAAATTATACGAAAAAGACGGTTTTTTGTTGCAAATGTTGGGTGATTTTGTTTTCTTGCAGTTGCTTCAAAATTCAACGCATCCGGTGAAAATAGTCGCGTTATCACAAAAAATCATTTTGACAGCTGATTGGAAGCTAATCGGGAAGCCAGCATTTTTAAAAGTTGAAGCAAAGATAAAACATAAACCCACATCTAAGGTTTACCGAGATAACAATAGTTTGATAGGTAATGTAGATCGCTTTGTTGTAGGCAGGGATTTATACAAGCAGGCTCATAGACTCCCCTAGAAGCTAGTCTTTCCGCGAAGTGCGTTATTAAAGCCAACAGGAAATTCCCACAAATATGCTAAATCAAGCTAAATCCCTTCACTGACTCCGCGGTAAAACAATGATAAAACTTGTTCGCTCAAATATTTGATTTAATAACGAAGCCAAGAAGTCGGTTAACTTTGCTTCGATAACTGTGTTTATTCTTCTTTGCCAGCTTTGGTATTGTACGAATATAATCATTAGCATTTTGAGCAGCACTTTCAGCATGATCCCACGGTGCTGTACAAGTCGTGACTTGCTTTATCTTCCTGTAAGAAACTATACAAATAATAGAGGAAAATAAAAACAAAAGGCGACAAAAAAATCTTGACTTAACTAACATAAAATGCTATGTATTAAAACATCACCATTTTTTAATTTGAAAAACGCAACTATAAATCATTTTGAGCCTGATAGCTTCATAAAGTGGATTTAAACCACAACTTTCAATAGTTCCGGTGCTCGGCAAAGTAAACATTGTAACTTCTAAACTGCCTCAGCCCGCCTTTTAACTTTTCCAGAAAATGCAAAATATAAACCATTAAGTCCGCTGACTCTAGAAGTTGTTTTATTATCAACTATTTAAAGTTGCAATCTAATTCTGAGAATATTCAGGTTTAACGGCTACGCGAGGGGGAGCATCAATTTAATCTTCAAAACATTTTTCATTTGTTTGGTTTGTTGACAGCGATCACATACACTGTCAAAGATTGTTTACATTCTCTTTACGGCTCTTTTCAGTTTAAGCACTTTAGAAAAGTCAGGACATTGATAAATAACTAGTATTAGTATGATATTGCTTTCTAAGAACAACATTTTTTGCTACCCAATTTAACTTGGGAACGTAACTGGCATTGTTTCTTCCTAAATGAATGTTAACAGAACGGTTTCAGTGATACAAGGTTCTGCTGTGTTGCAATACTTATTTGCTATTGCTTTCTGTTTCATTTGGAATCCTTTTTACTTTATATACATGGCCCCTACTGAGAAGGCAGGAAGGAGTTCATTAATAACTTATTTTATATAATCTAAGCTATCTTTAAACTTTTCAGATATGATGAACAGCTAAATTAACCTCCATATGCTTGGCGGATGTGAGTTTTGTGCTGAAATAGGTAAGAAATAGAATTGATATAGGTGAACATCACCGATAGAAAGTTAGTATTTAAAATATGATTATTTGATTTTGCAAAGCTGGCAGATACAATATTTACACGGCCGTGTATGTCACTGCTGGCTGGAAAATTGTCTAGCGTGCATGGCTTTCTGCCCAATACCTGTCATTCGAGGCAAAACCATCCACTAGGGGAAAAGGCTTCAAAATTTTTATTAAAACTTATCTTGTTACTGTTGTCACAAGTGAGTGAAAACAATGCTAAGATTCTTCGTCGTGTGTTACTGCGGATTTTCTGATGAAAACCTGAAAAAAAAAAATCAGTAAAAACACTCGCCGAAAATGTGTTCAGCGCAGCACGACATTATGTTGGAAGTTTAGCGGAATATTAAAAACCAAAAAGGAATCGCAGTACTTTAAATTCTTATATGTGCGAGTTTTTAGCAAGAACCAGTACTCGTTTGTTTCGTAGAACTGAAATCTCAAAATCACAAATATTTGCCACTCTAACGTGTACAAAATCAACCCAAATGTACAAATTTTGACAACAACAGCAGCCGCTTGTATTTGTAAACTTCAACTTTATATTCTAGAAAGCGAAAATTGTGTAGACTTACAACTTTCAACTTTACAGGGATGGGTTGGTACTTTATATTTAATGGCAGTTTTTCAGTGAAACATTTTAAATGGGCCACTGAACCTATTTTTGCACAAACAATACATGTTTTGGCCTGTGTTTGGTCTCGTTTTGACCACAACATTAATCTTTTTTAGAATGCATATATACTAAATTAGAAAGATAGAGGAACGCGTACTCTCATTTACCACAAACTATATTGTTGTTTCAGAGTTCGTTTGACAAGTTAGTTCAATTCTTGTAGTCAGTTATAAACGAAATTTCTTTCTAAACTAGATTCTCCCGTCTGTTCTGACAGATCGTCTGAGTGGCTCTTGTCAAACTATCTGTGTTGTACCAACAAGAGCGGAAACTGTCACCACTTCTATCCTCGCCAGTAACGTAAACAGAAGGCTGGGTCGTACCATTTGAGGCACATCAGCGCATCTAGCAAAAAAGTCCAACTGGATAAAATTTGCAGTTTAGTGAAGAAGATTTAAAATTTCTTGTGAAGCACCATGGCTGAGTTTCACCCCAGTATAACAATTCCTCTCTGTTGTGTGGCCGTGTTGACAGTGCTGGCAAATGCGGCTGTCTGTTTTCTTGTGTACAGGAGAAAGTCGATGCGAACCTACACTAATGGCTTTGTGGTATCACTTGCGATATCGGACATGATAACGGGCTTAGCCCTGATATTACAGTATAGCGTCCGCTTGGACCATTATGGATTGAATGTTGTTACCAATATCATTTTTGCTGTGATGCTTTTTGGGGGGATTGCTAATCTCTGCGGCGTGACACTTGATCGTTACCTGGCCATTACACGACCATTGCATTACACAGCCATCATGTCCAGGAATTTCTGGAAACTTCTTCTGGGCTGTTGGGTGAGCGCACTGATCGTGTCCATGTTGCCGCTGTGCTGGAAGGGGAACATCAACCTTCTCGTAAACAAGGTCTACGTAATTGCGACCCTGTTTTTGTTCATCATTCTGCCGTATGTGCTCATCCTGGTCGGACAGTTTGCCATCTGTCGGCAAATCCGAAAATGCATTCGCAAGGAGCGCAAACTGACATACCCGTCCATTTATGGCATTTCGAATAAATCAGAGGATGGACTGACGCCGCAGACGCCGCAGGCCATAAGACGAAAGAGTAGTGGACGGGACAATGTCAGATTGTCCACAGAAGCTAAGGTGGCCAGGGTAATTGTAACCGTGGCTTCTTTGTTTGTCATCAGTTGGTTCCCAATACTTTATTTCTCGTTTGTCTTTACCATTGGTAAGAAGGAATACATTCCCCAGCTCCTGGTCAGTATTTCGCCTTTCACGCTCGCCTTAAGCTCGCTTGCAAACCCTTTCTTGTACTCGTTTATGAAACCCGACTTCAGAGAACAGATTTGCAAAATCTTTCTGCGACCTGGCAGACGAGGGAGTTGTCTTCTTCCTCGGTCCTTCTCCGACTCGGAATCGCGGAGTGGTAAAGAGACAACTCTGTGAAAAGTTGAACAACACTGTCAACGTTCTGACAGTCGAAGCCGGCTTCCTTGGGAAGACTTTATCAGTTACTTAACACTGCTGTATATATTGTCTTATTAGTTATTATAGTGTGTCGTTCTACGTCCATAATAACTTTACTGAGTATACAGTGTATGGTTAAGTTTATAAAAAATAATTTCCAAAGACACCTTCAATACCAAGGTTATCTTTTTTTTCTTAAAAAATGTCAATGTATAAAATATTGGACAAGTAGTCTTTTTGTAAAGTGCGTGCTATTCATGTTGTTGCTACAATCTTTGCTGTCATGTTTGCAACAGTTTTAACCATTTATGAGGTCTACGGGGTATTGTTCTATTCTTGCATGTTTACACTGACTGTTTGTCTGTCGATTTACAAGAGCAATATGATACAATGCAGGAACTATACAATGCAAAAGTCCACCGAGTGGCAGCGTAAAAAGACAATGAGAACTCAGTTTCTGTGTCAGCTGCAATCCTAGACTAGCATTGCAGGTCTTAGTTAACTATTAAAGGTGATGTTTGATAAAGCATAGTCCGAGTTTCAGACTTGCTGGAAGCAGAGAAAGAGGGATTTTGATCCTCATGTTACGAATACTCATGTCTACCGTATAGGATAATTTTTACTGTATAGGATAAGTTGTTCTGTATAGGATAAGGTTTACTGTATATAGGATGTGTACTGTTTAGGATAATATTTACTGTATAGGATAATGTGTTCTGTATAGGATAAGGTTTACTGTATAGGATGTGTATTGTTTAGGATAATATTTACTGTATAGGATGGGTACTGTTTAGGATAATGTTTACTGTATAAGAAAATGTGTACTGTTAAGATGTGTACTGTATAGAAAATGTATACTGTATAGGATGTTTACTGTGTAGGATGTTTACTGTATAGGATGTTTACTGTGTAGGATAATGTTAACTGTATTCTTTATATTGTATATCGTATAGAATAAAGTATAGTGTGTATATACTTCTTATTAGCCGAGTGCGAGTCCGTACGGCAAGTAATCAGGGACCGCGGAGCAGGGGGGGCCGGTGGGGCACTTGCCCCCCCCCATAGTTTTA
>JAOBYH010036117.1:0-12299 GCA_025403525.1 Umimayanthus kanabou | reverse complement strand
GATTTCAAATAAAAAATCAATTTTGAAATGTTTATGAATAATTAGGGGAAATTATTCAACATGTTTATGAATAAATTAATGATGCTTCAGTAGTAGTCTTGCAGAAATTGAAGCCAATTTTTTGATGATTTCATTAGTAAAGAATCCCGGAAAAAAATAAATTTTGAATAAATTATTTTTCGCATGATGAAAACAGGTCGCCAAAACAAAAATCGTTGCTAGCAGAAACAAAAATCGTTGCTAGCAAAAACAAAAATCGTTGCTAGCAGAAACAAAAATCGTTGCTAGCAGAAACAAAAATCGTTGCTAGCAGAAACAAAAATCCCGGGCATAATCCCTTCTATATACTACTCAAGGTAAACACTGAAACCAAAAGAGGCAAAATTTTGAAAGGAATCAACTTACTTTATGAACTGCAATGGTTTTGGATTAAGTTCGTATCGACTAACTCATTTGCAGTGTTTCTGTCATTATCTTGTGGTCTTGTTTTCACGCGTGAACGTTTTATGTAACAATGTAACAATTAATAGTAAACCTTAAAAAAATAACAAAACGTCAGGGTTGCGTCCATCACACGGTGACTCAATTCATTCACACATCGATTGCTTTGAAATCAAATTGA
This sequence comes from Umimayanthus kanabou, assembly GCA_025403525.1. Classification (NCBI taxonomy): domain Eukaryota; kingdom Metazoa; phylum Cnidaria; class Anthozoa; order Zoantharia; family Parazoanthidae; genus Umimayanthus; species Umimayanthus kanabou. The sequence goes on along the minus strand of JAOBYH010036117.1, from coordinate 11,677 downwards.
AACTATCAGCAAGAATAGCGAGGAGCTGTCACCTTTTAAAAGATTTTAAGGACTACAAATTTTGAAAGTTTTTCAAACACGTGCGATTTTCCACTTTCAACTGCCAAGCCAACATTATTACCAGCTTCACCGTCAGTAACCAATGAACAACCGCCATGTTCTTCTTCGTCGTCACCTTCTTTGTCACATCATCTTCCACTTCCAACTTCTTGGATAAAAGTAATTCCGCTTTCATGTCCACCAATGGTGCGCCTTTCTCTGTTCCAATCACATTGATCACGATGTAACAGTCTTCTCAAATGCGAACTTCTTGCATTTTCTTGTCAATGCGAGTAACAGTTAACATTCTTCGTCAACACATTTATCAGTTTGTATTAAAATTCTCGGAAGCTAACTTTCCATTTTGCTCCTTGCAAGGTAACCAAATTTTCCATATATCAATCTTCTTGAACACATATTGAAATTGTTCCACATGACAATTAAATCAGTAATTCATGAAAAGTCAAGATCTGCAAAACTCTGAAACTTCAACAGGAAAGAATCCAGTTACGCAGAATCTCATACAAATTTTGAATCTGTTATGAAAATTGAGTGTTTCAATTCAGTTACAGAGGAAAATTTCCTCCTTTATCAGGTCTAAGCCCGATCAGATTGGAATTCCAATGAACCGCTGCAGGTCTTCAAAGAGTTTAACAGCCACACGCAGGGCGGCCTGTGCCTCATCTGGAGTGTAGGCCAGTGCAGGAACCTGTGGAGAAACATGTCGGTTTGGGTAGCGTGTTGGAACATAATAGTTCCTGAGGATGCTGGCCTGCTCATATACATCGGCTGGCGCACCAGCGAGGCACTGCACATCAGTCGCAAGTGAAAGGACATCGTGACTCTTCAGCTGCTCATCTGCAAGGCCACACGTGCTGTACAACGTTGCTTTGAGGGCCTTCTCTACCACTTGTTGGCTTTGGAAACACACCATGTGATGTAGAGGGGGATCAGCGGACATATCGTGCTTTGCAGCTCGCAAGTCTTCTCTGGCTTGTCTAATCCACCGCCTTGCTTCGTTAGCATCAGGGTTGAGGTAAGTCTTGAGGTATGTGACGTCTGCTGGTCCAAACATAACAGATGAGCTGCACCGGGGCGAGGAAGACGGTGTTGGGCAGTACTTCTGAAAATTCTCAAAAGTCTCCCTTTGTTGTCGTGCTGCGCGAGACAAGATGCTGAAGTCGCTAGCACCACCACTTTCGTTCAAACGACTTCCGCTTTCTTTCTCAATGAGCTGTGTAACGGTGGTTGCCTGGGAGATATTTTCAGGATTTCTCTCCGGGTGCCACTGTAAGTACAACCTACGGATGGCTTTCTGTTTCTCACTATCGGGAAGCCTCCAAATTTCCTTCAGCTCTTGTCTGACTTCTGTTACTACAGTCTCTGTTTGCTTGCTTTCTGGTGCCACGACATTTGGTGTATCTGGTGTTGTTTCTGTATGTTTTTGGGAAGGCTCTGGAACAAACTTATACAGATCTAAGACACTAACTTCGTGGATTTCTCCAATATCCACAAGATATTTTGCAGAATAACGATTGATGTCACTCTGTATTTGATGCAAAATCTTTGCAAATACATATGAATCTTCTTCTCCCTTTCTCCCTTTCATTCCAAATCTTTCACCCAAGACTTCATCTTTTACGCTTGCTTCAACATCGTTAATATCTTTGTGCGATATTCCACTTTCAATTGGATCGTCAATATCAGCTTCATCGTCAATATCCATCGAATCATCTCTACTTTCCTCTTCATCGTCACTTCCTTTGTCACAGACTACATCATCTTCATCTTCCAATCTTCTGCAACGCAAGGTAAGTCCACTTTTGAGTAGACCAACAATTTCCCCTTCACGGAAAAAGAATTCACTATCCTGCCGCAAGAGGTATTCCAAATGACCAGGAATTTGTGCTCCAACCTCATGGGTAGAGCTGTGGTTGCCTCCAGTGACATCTTCGTTATTCAATAAAGAGGGAATTTCTTCCGGGCAACGAGATGAGAGAATGGCTTGCAGATAGCTAACATTCCTGATCACATAATTTAAACAATTGTTGATTTCTTCGGCAAGCTTTCTGTGCAACTCTTCTCTATTGCAGATGTGCGAAATGTACAGATGTAGTTCACCTCCACCGGATCGTCTCATGTGAAAGCATCTCTTTCTTGCAGTGCCAGCAAATGGACTTCCCTCTATGCTCACACGTTGTGTGTTGAGAGACTTCACGCATTTGACTTGTAAACGTGACTGGAACGCTCTGACTGTTTTGTCAAGTCCTGGTGGAAGTTCTTCTCCTCGACGCTCGTGTTTCACGACTCTCTCCACTCCTTCTCTAAACTGAGGAGAGAACAGTAGCGACTGATAAGGCTTGACAAAGAAGCAACCACCCAAATCGTCTTCAGCAGAACAAAGGTTAGTCAGTGGGTCAGGGTAGACTTCTTCACGTACCAGAGAATGAAGTGTCTTCACGGCGAGATGTTCGGGAAGTAATTTCAACAGAGTTCCATCGCCTGCTCCCAGGACGCCACATGCGGTTGGTACCAGCAGAGTGCAATACTTGAAAGCATTGTCGGTGGTTCTGAAGCTGGGGATGTTGTTGTAGACAAGTTCCGTTGAACATTTGAGGTAGTTATTATCCGTTAGTAGATACAGTTTCTCGACTTTCAAGCTATTTATTGCTTTTTCTAGAGCTGGCCGTGAGGGGTGAGAAGACCTTTCAACTGAAATCGATGATGATGAACTGTCAGCTGCGTTGGCACATTCCCACAACACTGAAAACAGGCCACAGACAGCACTCTTCGCCTTCCTAACAGAGTTGGGTTCCACTTCATTTTCTTTACACGCACTTTTGATCTTCTCCAGAACAAAAGCAAAGTGGGAAGCATGAGGATTCTCACTTGCTCCAAGCTGCTTTAAAATATGATCAACTGCTCCATAAACACGGGGAACGGTGTACAGGTATGGAGGAATTTCCTGGCGTAACTGAAATACAATCTGCTTTGCATCCACAAATACTCGGCCATTTTCTACCACTATACATGGAACGTTCCTTAACCTTTCGCTTACCATCTTGCAGGAATCGGTGCATGCATCCTCCCACTGTTTAGAAGTGCAAGGAATCTTACGTGAAAGAAACGAAAAGATTTGCACTGTGGCATCTTGGAGCAACTCCCGCTGGAAACTTGGTAACTGTTTCTCGGTCGATCCACCACAATTGTTTGAGATATTAACCAGATGATCCAACACTTTGTCTAAAGGTGGTTCCTCGTGAATACCAAGATGAGACATCAGTCGACTTGCATTCTTTCCTTCAGGAACTGCCCACGATGGAAGTATATGGCAGGTTGTCCAGGCCAACAACCGATGCCTGCTGGAAATGGAATCACGAAAAGATCTCATGGTTAAAGGTAACTCTTCCATAGTGTGAGGCTCTTGCTGAAGGTCAATGAATTCCTTTGATGGCTGTCCAGTTGGAACAAATGGAATATCTGCAACGCGCTGTAAGAAGGATTCATCCTGATGAAGACATGGTGTTTCCAGCAAGTAAGTGATGAGCACTTTGGCAGTTGCAGCTAAGGTCGGAGTAACACCAGTTGAGGCTCCATCTTGTGCTAGACGTGTAGCATACGTTTGGAACTGAGCAGGGCTGACTCTCACATTGAGACCTAGTGTAGTCAGAAAGTCGTACCATTCGCGACTGCGCAGCTCTTCCGGAAGCATTCTCGTCTTTGGCTCTAGTTCACGGTAAATTTGGTTTCTTGGGTCGTAGAAGTGACAGACTGGCCTCGGTTTGCCTAATCCATCAGTCAAGATGGTTGCCCTCCGCAACACCTCTGTGATACAATTTCTTTGACTTTGGCTGGTCCCTGGAATTATCACATCCTTCAGAAACTCCATGTGTTTCATTCTGTTTAACGGGTTCAAACAATGCATGCGGTTAATGATTGATGACATGTACAGCTCCTGTACGCTTACTGCAGTTGCCCCAATAGTGTTGTAGAGGAGCTGTAACTGGTGACACTGCGCCAACAGGGTACAATCATCCATCCACAATTCAATCTCATCAAGAGGCACACCGTTTGGCAGTACACAGATGGTCTTGGAATTTTCCAAACTCACATATCGTCCATAAACATTCTTATAGAATGGCAACCGCTTCAGCGCCTGGACGTTCAAATGATGTTCTTTTAATGTTCTACCATCTTCCTGGAAGAACTGCAACAACAAGAAAATCTCTTCCTCATCCAACTCCCCGGCAATGCTCCGGACACTCATTTCATGTTCTAGCACACGGAGGACATGTTGTGGCTGATTTGGCTGGGCAACGTACTTGCGAACCAATGCTGATGCTGTTGCCTTGGACTTACAACAGACTATATCCAGGTCAATCTGAGGACAATTGAGCTTTTCTAGCACATGAGCAACTTTCAGTTGTCTTGGAGACCACGCATCTTGGACGCTCAGATCGAGGACAAACTTTGCTTGGTGAAGTGACACAATACGGCCCTTGGTTGTAGGAAAAATTGGCCATTCTTTCAGTTCCTCCAGAGAGGAATCACATCTTTGGTTCTTATCTTGCCCCTTCTTGGCCAGCAAACGTCCAAGAAGTTGCCATAAACGTGATAGCCACCATCGGTTTGGGACATCGCCCTGGTCTTGGAAGAACGTAAAACCGGAAGCCAATCTCCAAGTACTAGGTAGGCCAAGGCGCAGTAGGCTTGCAAGTGCTTTCAAGCCTAATGACTTTATAACCCCCTCATCCTTGAGACTCTTAGCCACGTTGTTATTAAGCACGTCCCGCAGTTCACTGTCAACAAAGCAATCTCCCTTCGATATAATGAGGTCAGAAAACTCAGTTTCATACTTTGGCTTGGTTTTACTGAATTCGCGCAACATGCCATCTTTTGTCACTAAGAGGGGTAAACCTTCCGCCTGCTTTGAAAACTTGGGGCTTTTGACGCAATATTCCAGCAACACTTTCACGTTTTCAACGCTTCCAATCTTTGATGCCTTGACTGGACATGGAAAGAAACCAATTTGAGACAGGTTGGCTGAGTTCGACTTCAAGAAGGATATCGCCACATCTGGTTTCATGTGATTTACCTTTACTGAAGAAGAGAACTTTCTTTTTAAAAGCGAGGAGCACACCAGTGGGACTCCTATCTTCAAGAGAACTTCCTGCCAACTGACTTCCTCCTTCAACAGCCGAAGATTCTCGCAAAAATATGAATCTGAAGGAGAATACCACTGGCACTTGGAGAGGTCTTCCCACTGAAATCTCTTTGCAAAGGCGTCCTGTTCACTTCTGGTTTGTTGGTCAAACGTGGAAGCTAATTTGGTCATCCAGTGCAGTTCAACATCGGATTTCTTTCGAACAACAGGCAGGACCTGTTTGTCGTAGGTGACCAGCAACTCGTAGACACTTTGCACGAGATCTTTCCAGCTAGAGTGGACATCGTCACAAGAAGGGAAAAGGTTGGTATACCACTGTATTCCGGACCTTACTTGCTTATCACCAGTGAAGTGGAACGCACCAAACGTTCTCTGTTGCTGCATATAATCCTTTGCTTTGACCAACAGGGTTACATACGCCTGGGCTAAGACACGAGTCTTGATGAACGTATTCCAGGTACTCAAAACATCTTTCTCATTCTGGTCATGCCAAAGGCTTCGGCGTGCTGAATCCAATGCAAATTGACCATTGACATGGACTGGAAGGCCAGTGGGTATCGGAAGGGGCAAGAAACAAAACGCCACGTGTGAGGTCAAAGTCGCATTCTGCTCAGGTGAAATCTGGGCGGCTATTCCTGCACGTGGAACAAGGCCTAATTTGTTCCCTTGGGGAATGTTAAAGTCCTGCATCGACAGGTCACATCCAACTTGTCTTTGGATAAGCCAATCTGATTGCCTGTCTAGGGAGTCCTTGATCTTCATGGGGTACGTTACTGAAACAGATTTCACTTCTTGTGTTTCGATTTCTTTGGATTTTCTCACTTCTCTGACTAGAAGCTCGCGGTTTTTTTGGCTTTCACTGGACACCTCCGACGACACACTGTACTTGAGCTCTAATTTGTCATCTTTCAGATACGACACTGAGATTTTAGTTACGTGGTTGAGAAAGAACAGAAAGTTAGATGCTTCGGACATGAAATCGGCTAGGAGTTCCTCAATCTTCTCACAAGCCAGGTTGTTGGAGATCTTCGAATATTTTGCGCTTTTGCTGGTGCGAAGGGGTAACCTGAATATGGTGGACCCTTTCAGTGGCAGCTCATCACACACTTGGTACCCTAACATAACATCCTTGCAGTCACTCCAGAATTCATGATCAATGTTGTTGAACAAAGCTCCAGGGGATTGCTTGCTGGAACCTGGAGCATATCGAGCATGGGGGTCCAGAATCCCAAGTGTTTCCCCATCGGACAAGTACGAGGGGCAGTCCGTGAGATGGTACACTGCATTGAAACCGATTCCGTACTGGCCAATCTTCTCTGAATCTCCGACTTTGTTGCTCTGTCCAAGGCTCCTAAAGCCTTCAACATCCTTCAACTCAAAAGGCCGGTTGTTGTAGACGCACAAAGAAGGACCTTGCAGATCTTTCCAGTTACTATCTCCTTGGAAGATGTGCCGTGTTGGTAGCTGACGAGTATCATAAACAAAGTGAATCTCTGTAGCACTTGCATCATCTGCATTTTGCACCAGCTCCTTGAAAATCCCCACATCACATGGATAAGACTTGAGGATTCCTTTCAATCGATCTGTAAGATCTTCCACTTGACCATATGGGTGCCATTTAGGGTTGGAGTACCTCTGCAGTTTCTTGTCAAGCAAAGCTTCAGAACCAAGTCGGTAGGCCAACTTCACAGGAATCTTGTCGTGAACAAACTTGTTCTGTTGCTCAGCTCTCACCCACGGGGTGTTGTTGATTGTTAGCTCTGCAGCAGATCGGAGAATACGACTCTCATCTAAAATTGGAATTCGACCACCATAAGACTTTATTTGCTCAACACTCGCATCAGAGAGCTGTTCAATAAAGGTCTTAGCAACGAGAAATTCGTCATCATTCAGTGAACGCCCACGTTTGTCTTCTTCCATGTTGAACAGAGCCTGGATGCTGTCACTTGCTTCAAACTTTTCTTTCACACCAAGGGCTTGAAACAAGGACTTGTACTTAGCTGCCCAGTCAGGCAGCTTGTAGAGGTATGGTGCACCTTTGCTCTCCCATGTAAATGACACCTTGTGAGCAGCAACAAATTCCTCGCCAATGAAAACACTGGGAACAGATGAAAGTCTCTTGCGAAGAAAGTCTTCATCGAGCCTTTGACTTGAGAGAAACTGATAAATTTGTATCACCATGTTCTTCAATTTATCGTCTGATGTTTTACCGCAAGTAACAGCAGTAGTAAGTTGCTGTAAGACAGCATCAACAGGTGGAGTTTTCCACCCAAACACTTCACAAAGCCGGGAAGACAATCTGGGCACATCCGTTACTGCCATTTGGGCACCTACAAGATTCGCTTGGTCGACAGTAATGATTTCTTTAGGAGAGTAAAACTGTTTACATTCAGAAAACCATGGCATTGATGATGGGTAAGACCGCGGTGGTGCGTTCAATGACGTCAGCCACTGAAGACTAGACAGATGTTGTACAAGGGTTACCTTTGGCGAATAAACCTCCACTTTAAGCATCTTCATGTTGATGTCAAGATATTTCAGTATTGCAGCTGCTTTGCGTCCACACACAGCTCCTCCAAATCTATGCATATTCTGCGCAATGCCAGCAATGTCATTAGCTGAGAGCGAGTCCAACTGCTTCATTCCAAGGTCCTTCAAAATCAATAACGATTCTTCAGAAGCAAAACACCCTTGTGGAAATTTAGCATCTTCTCCCTCGAAAAGGCTTCGCAACATTGGTTGGCGTGGGTCATAAACGTCGTGAGGAAATCGCAAACTGTCAGAGTATACCCTCACAAAACGAATTCCTTTCAACATATCTCTTAATGAGGGGTCTTCTGTGCAAAAAGAGCGATACTTTATGAAGACCCAGTTCATGAGCTTCACCACATCAGCATTGTGGTAGTAACCATGGTTAATCCACTGAAAGACTTCTCGCTGGAGGAACTTGGCAATGGTAATGGAAGGTATATTCAGTTGTTCCAATACCCGTTGAGCATCTTGATCTTTTCCAAAGATAATTTCAGAAGATCTCTTAACGGGAAAGTTGGCTAACACTAAATATGGAGGAAGAATGGTAGCAGTAACGCCATCTCGCTTGATTGGTATGAGTGACTGTCCATCCATTGCTTCAAAGATTGGCAGGTGAGCTAGTAGTTCCTGTAGTTGAGGTTCCACTTGTTGATTTAGCAGAAAGCAACGTAACCCTCTCTTCTCCTCAGTAGAGCAGGCGCCAATTCTTTCAATAGCTATGTCGTTTCCCAGTGCTTGAATAATCTTAAGGACACCTCTTGGAGAGGGGAAAGCTACAAACTCTGGTAACTGGTGGTGATTACGCATGTAAGGTAATACATCATCAATAACAATACATCCTATCCTTGACAGGAGAGATGCCACAGCCTCGGGTAAGACAACGTCATCTCCACTTCTCCTAATTACCTTGCCACCGCGTCTCAACTTTACAAGCGTTGAGGTATAGTCGCAGGAATGTACTACCATAGGAAATCCTTCAAACAAATCAAGACTTATGTCTGGATGTTCAGAGAGCCATTTCCAGATGGAGCTTGGCCAGGACTTTGGGGGATGAGTTGGCAAGGTTGGAACCCACGTAACCTGGTCTGACTCGCAGAACCATTCACTTGGTAGTGCTTGCCTTACCAATAGTGGGACCATCTCAGCACTTAGCTTTACCAGCTGTATGGGGTTTCTGGTTTCAGTACAATTAACCGCCATATCGCAAAGCTGATTCAAAACATCTGCTGGAATATTTTCGTCGAGAAATCTGTTGAAATAGTAATAGAAAAACATGTTAGAGGGAAGAAACTAACTACTAAAAAAAATCATTTTAACTGATCTCGGGAACTTGGGAACTTAGTCTACTTAATGAAAACTACACTTTTGAAACAGTTGGTGAAACTTTAGAGGAAACAGACTCGGTTATTCGACTGAAGTCGCGCTAATATCTTTGGATTATTTGTATCTGCTTAAAAACGTAATAGATAGTTGGGTGGATTTTTCCAAAACTTATTTAATTTTCTGACATATTGACAAATTAGGAGCTCCTCTTGAAAGAAACTATAAAATGAGTGTTAAAAATGCATTACCTGATATTTTGCTAAAATTAGTTGGCAATGTAGCAAAATGTAAACCATTTGTGCATGTCGGCTTAACATATAAATCAAAGGACATCATTTTACCTGCTGCAAAAGTTTGGCAAAATTGATTGTGGGTGTTCTTCAGATGCAACATAAACAGGTGCAGCAGACCGTGATGGGATTGGACGAAATTCTCCAAATGTGCCATCTGCCAGGGGAAGTAAGGGGACACGGTTGAGATAACGAGCAGTGTTATCACTAACGACATACTCCAGCACAAGAAGTTTGTCCTCCCTGGACATCGAACTAAGATTCCAGTTTCCAAGCTGTTTCTTCTTCAAGAGCTGTCGCACAACTTTAGGGGAAATCTGGTTGAATGCATCGTTTCCGTAAGTATCAATGATTGACAGCATGTGGTCTGGTAGAATCACCACTGGCTGATCCGCCAGCTTAAGCAATCTAACCACAGCTTCCCTGACTTCTTCAGACAACGGAGGTGAAGAGTTATGTAACCGATCAACAATCGCTTCCTGGGAGCCAATCCACACTCCTCCGCCACAATCTGTCCATAGGACGTTTTGAGTGAGGATGCATCTGAACATTTCTTCCAGCATCGGAACCCAACATCTCTGCACAGTTTCCATGTTCGGCCACCACGTGTAGATAAAGTTAGCATGTGATTGATTTGTTACATTTATCGGGTAATGTAAGGCACGTTGATACGCCACGCTCCCAACTTGCTCCACCAACAACTTGTTCCACTCTGCAGCATCATCACAGCACTCGGGTCCAGGCCACTTTAGCCCACGACGGTTGTCGGTCAGTCCAAAGGCGCCATGTATGTGAACTGGGAGACCAGTGTGGACATCTGGCGGTAACGGCAGAAAGCAGTATATACGGCCGCCTTCCTTCGCTAGAGCTTTCGAGTCTTGCAATGTCACTGGACAAGCAACTCCCATCCATGGCGCTAATTTCAGCCTTGATGCTAGGTGCTGGAGCCCGGGGTTCCCTGTAGAGAAAAAATTGCATACCACCCAGCCATGGTCTTGTGCTCCAGAATCGTGATCAAACTCTTGTATTGTTAGCAACACATCCATCACAGCATCGCCACTGGTTTTCCCTTCATAAATGTTATCAATACGTTGAATAAACTCCTGCTTCTTCCCTCGAACATTAGCCAGACAATCTTCCTTCAACTGCACACTGAACAGTAGCTTCTCAGACTCTTCATCATCAGTCTCGTAAACTATTATCTTCTCAACGTGTTTCAGGAACAGAAGAATTAAAGGAGCTTCTTCCTTGAAAGAGTTTAACAATTCTCGAACTTGTTCAACAGTGTAGAGTTTGCTCGAAAGTTGTGATGGTTTGTTTCTCAGGGGAAACCTAAACAAAGTGCCACCATAATGGCCATTGGACACTTTGCAGTCAAGCACATCATCGTATGGGGAAAATTGATCGTTGTACTGTTCAAGTAGTTGAGGCTTCACCTCAAACTGACAACCAGAGGCCCCTTGTTTGATGTAAACTGAGTGCGGGTCGAGAAATGCCAGTAGGTCACCACTCACAATACTTGGTAAATCTAAAACGCAAGTGAAAAGGCAAAACATCAAATCTATACTGGCGTCTAGTGGTATTTTGATGTTATCAAGAAAGTTATTGACACCATGTTTAAACGTCTTATGATGACTGTTGAATCGTCAAGATTCGTTCATTTTTCGATTAAAATAATACTCTCCACATATAGTTTGTGACATCGCTCCACAGCGAGCATATGCCAATGTCCATTCCTAGAGGGTGCATGAATAATACAACAATTGCATAATCCCCAGGGGGCATAGTGGGGTGAAATACATTACAGTGACGTATTTCTACGTCTTAAACCTGTGAGATATCATTTTCTATCACAGTCTATTGTCGATTAGCGCATACATTTAGAATTTGCATCCTATATTTGCTTCATGGATTTAAATTCCAACAATTATTGTTCTAACAGTTCTAGTCGATTTTTACTTTCAATGATCTTTGTTATCCAATGTAATTTTTGTACGAGTACATGTAAAACAATACAAATTTCTTTGAGCAAAACCTTGTTCGGAAATGTGTCCTTGTAGAATATGAGATGTAATAAAGTATTTTTCTGGGGGTTATTTTCATTTTTTTTTTAAAAAAGACAGGGAAGGCGTTGTTTTAGCTCATCGTGGAGCAAGACACTACAGTAGCAAATTTTGAACATGAGTTCTGTGCCTGTGTTTTATAAAAAATTTGGGATGAGTTCTTGGAGGGAAAAAATCATGCAAAGCAGATGGGGTGCAAAAAATATCACACAGGACAAATACATACCTCCCCCCAATCACTTTTCTAATGGATGCACTCCCCCTCC
>JAOBYH010036006.1:0-12300 GCA_025403525.1 Umimayanthus kanabou | reverse complement strand
TTTTAATGGTTTTTTCATGGCAACATTACAACCCATGAATTTCCAAAACGCAACTTTCATGGCCATGAAAATTAATTAATGGTAATTTCATGGTATATTCATGGCATTTTCATGGTGAATAAGTTTCATAGTGCGTGTCTGATGAACCAATCAGAGCATGCGAAAAGTGCTATCCACCTGTTTGGTTAATACTAATAAAGGAGATCACTACAGCTTTACATGTAATATATAATTTTGGATTTTTGTTTGAGTGTCTATCTGTAGTTAGGTAAGTACATTTTCTTTAAATATTATAATTAATTAGTTGTACACTCTTTAATTTTTTCAGAGGTGTCTGTCTCTGGAAGTGAAGACATTTGGTTTATCAATTTTTATTCCCCATACTGCTCTCATTGCCATACTCTTGCACCAACAGTAAGTAACATTTTATAGTCTGTTGACTTGTTCTTTAAAAATCGAGGTGAATAGTTAGCAGAATATTCACTGAAATGCAAAATAATTATGTTTTTAGCAAAATTTTTTATACAAACTCAGTGACAACACAACATTTTCAAGAAAAGAAAAGTAATCATTTCCTCCTCTGTCACTACCACAAATTGGGGTTTATGCCAGCTGTTGTTTCACTCCACACATTTTCCACCTCATGGGAGGTGGACATTATCCATTAGCCAGAGTTAGTGAACCAATCAGGTTGCTTGAAATACATACATACATACATACATACATACATACATACATACATACATACTTACGTACGTACGTACGTACGTACATACGTACGTACATACATACATACATACATACATACTACATACATACATACATATGTACATACATACATACATACATACGTACGTACGTACGTACATACATACATACATACATGTACAGTACATACTTTATTTAAACACGGTAAAAAACAATGATTCAGTGTTACACGTTACGTTTTAAAAGAAAAGATGACGTATGTCACTGTTTTACAAGTTTGCCGTGTGTGAGCCTGATTTCAAAGAAGAGTTTTTACATCTCTTTTAAAACTAGGCAGTGTGGTTGTTTTGCACACTGAAGATGGTAGGTCATTCCAAAGTACCGCACCACTATAACCAAATGATTGTTTCATATAGTCGGTATGTGGTTTCGGTAAGGCCAGCCTGTTTTCAGAGTCTCTAAAGCTATACTGTCTTATAGTTTCGATACTGAAACATATTACACAAATAATCAGGCGCAAGATTATTTGGGTTTGTATATCAATATGTTAATTTATATTATTCATTGACCCATAACCAGCTCTCAGTTCTTGGAGTTGAATGAAATCAGAATGATCTAAATTTTCTGACCATCTATTGTCCTCTAATAAACTAAGAAGTTGCTAACTGTAAGTTATAATAATAACTTACTAGTTGCGCGCATATATGAATGAGTTAAAAAGGATGTTCACTGACTACTTTTTGTGTTAAACACCTTGATTTGAATGCTATATATAGAGTGCATTTGAGACCCTGTCAAGTTTCCATATTGGAAACAGAATTTCAGATGACAAAAGCTGACATTGTCTTATAAAGTTCAGTGGCACAGTAAAATTGAAAACAGTGGGGAGCCACCTTAAACCAATTGCTCTAAGATGAAAAGCAAAATTCTCCCAACCTGTTTACAAGGAAACTATAGACTGAGACAGTTTAGGAGAATTCAGCAACATGTAATACATGTATGGTGTTTGTGGAGCTTATAAGGTTAAATAAGCCACTCTGCCATATTGCCTTCTAATGAGTTACCATAAACACAGTCAATTGTTGATGTTAGTTAAATTTATTAACAAGTTCTTAACATTGTGTACAGTGGCGAGAGGTAGCACGTGAACTAGAGGGAGTCATTAGAATAGGAGCAGTCAACTGTCAGGAAGACTGGGGCCTCTGCCGGCATGAACAAATCCAAAGCTACCCAACTCTCAAGCTCTACCCTATGGTAAGTTTGGGTGGGGCATTGATGGCAGTGTTTCTCTTTTGACTAACTTTTGGAAACTGTATATTGTCCTACATTGCTGCAAATCTTATTGGAGTCGTAGTTACTAAAATGAGGAACTACACAAAATGACCCACAACAACCCAAAATGACCCACAACGATCCACAACAATCCACAACGACCTACAATGACCCACAATGATCCAAAATGACCCACAAATACCCATTTTAAAAAAAAAATTTAAAAAAGAAATAGGACAATACACTCCTGATATTTCCCTGTTGGTAGCTTCCAATAGAGTTTTAAAGAGGGAAAAGAAAAGAAATCATAAAGGAATGAAGGAAAAAAAGAAAAAAAATCTCCACTCCACGGACTTGAACCACTTACACTGGCAAACAACTGTTTTGAAGGCAGACCACTTGACCACGCTGTCTTTCGTGATGTCGCTTAGTGTGAACCTACCAAAGACTCCCCCCCCCCATTTTAATCACGTAACTTAACCTTCATAATTTTAAAAAAAGTCTCCTTCTTTTTAAATTATTTCCTTCCAGGGAATGATAATTTGCCGCGCAGTTGTTTGGGATCGCTCGGGCTGTCCATATATATTTCGAAGTTGTCCACAGCTGTCTAGCAACAAAACCAAACTGCGATCACTGTGTGCATGGTTGGAAATAGTTTGCATGCATGCCAACTAGTTCTGCAGTCGGGTCACCATTACCATGTGGTGAGTTGCATTGGCCAAATCACGTGACTAAACTGGGGCTATTCGAGGAATCCACTGTAGACTAATTAATTCACACTAGGCGACGTCGCGAAAGACAGTGCTCATGGTTGAGTGGTTAGGTGGATTGCCTTCGAAACAATTTTTGCTAGTGTCAGTCACGGTGGTTCAAGTCTTGCAGTGGAGGGTTTTTCCCCTTTTTTTCCTTCTTTCCTTTTTGATTTCTTTTCTTTTCCCTCTTTAAAACTTTATTGGAAGCTACCAACAGGGAAATATCAGGTATGTATCATCCTATTTTTTTTTTTAAACTGGGTATTTGTGGGTCACTGTGGATCGATTTGGGTCATTGTGGGTCATTTTGGATTGTTGTGGGTCGTTTTGGGTCATTGTGGGTCATTTTGGGTAGTATCTTGTTTTAGTAACTACATTACTGGAATTCGTTATGTCCACTGACACTAGTAATTTTTTATGAATTCCTGGCAGTGTTTCCAACTTCGAGACCTTATGAAATTGGGATTTTTAATATATGGGAGAAGTTAGTATCATTGGGGTTAAGATGTATGGTTCACAAGAAAATTTGAAATTTGGAGGCCCTGAAATGTTAATTCCAGTACTCTAGATGAATATTTTTTCCAAAAATGCTGCGTGAATTGAGGAACTATTTGCACTTACATGTACTGTCAATGAAAAGCATGTTTTGAGATAAAATTTAATGAATTGACAAGACTAACTTCCTTGGCTTGTTAACTAGTGACAATTTAATAGCCAAGGAAAAATCCATTTACTGTATTGCTATCCTGACTGTGCATAAATTGGGATAGTTTCATGATTTGCAAGCAAAATTGAGAATGAGGTTGAGGAGGTTGAACTTGGGTAAATATCTAGATTGAACTGTGAAATTTGCAATTAAATGTTAAGTTTTGTTCTCTTCACAGCAGGAAGTATATTATGGCAAAAAGACTACAGAAGCCATTGTACAATTTATTCTGTCATCTCTTGATATCAGGATATTTGATTTTACATCAGGTAGGCATATCATCCTAATGTCCAGGTATTAACCCTTGCACGTCTTTGAAAATTTTTGCATGAAGGGTGATTTCCTTAATTCTAATTACTTGAATGAATGTCTGAATCATGACCCGCAATTTCAGGAAACAAAGCCCCAGATTTGAACTACATGTATAAGGTGTACTGTAATTGTACTGTAATATATTTTAATGTTGTTGGAACAAATCTGGAATAAACTAGTTTGAAGTCAGAAGGTCAGTTGGTAGATCATTCTAGCTTTAGAACTTCAGTCTGTATGTATGTTCCGACAGACCTCTGCTTTTACATGTAGATGCAACATACATAATTTATACAGCTACAGTATTTCAATTCAAAAAAGGTTGTCAGAGTCAATAGTCGATACTGGAACCGAAAGGAACTGTGGGGTTCAAGCTGTACAAATAATTTATTACTGTTAGCATTGACTTTGCAAAATATAGAGTGCAGGCTCACCATAATGCCACAGCCATACAGTTACAACCTTCATTTGTGCGATATCACTCATTAGGACTGGGTTCCAGTATCAACTATTGTCTATGACAACCTTTTTTGAAATAGCTGTATATACACTCTTCAGAATACTTGGTGGATGTGTGCTTCAGGCTTCTCCAAACCCTTAAATCTTATTCCTGACCAATTACAACATATGGTAGAATTTTGATACCCTGTGACGTACGTGGGTCCACCATCAAAAGTCCCTAGTATGTACCTAGTCCCAGACTGAACATGCAAACCTATACCCTAACCCAGACAAAACAGACTAGACTCTACAATTTACATATACATGTATATACCCTGTTCCTGATCAAGAGGCCTGAAAACCATACCCTGAACAGCAGCACATACCTGTATAACCAATATACATGTAGGGGTGTATTGACCAGAAGGCCTGAAAACCAAACCCTGAACAGCAGCACATACCCGTATAGCCAATATAGGGTTGTACTCACCAAAAGGTCTGAAAACCATACCCTGAACAGCGGCACATACCTGTATAGCCAATATAGGGGAGTACTGACCAAAAGGCCTGAAAACCGTACCCTGAACAGCGGCACATACCCGTATAGCCAATATAGGGGAGTACTGACCAAAAGGCATGAACAGGGCACATACCCGTATAGCCAATATAGGGGAGTACTGACCAAGAGGTCTGAAAACCATACCCTGAACAGCGGCACATACCCGTATAGCCAATATAGGGGAGTACTGACCAAAAGGTCTGAAAACCGTACCCTGAACAGCAGCACATACCCGTATAGCCAATATAGGGGAGTAATGAACAAAAGGCCTGAAAACCGTACCCTGAACAGTGGCACATACGGGTCCGTATAGCCAATAGAGGAGACTACTGACCAAAAGGTCTGAAAACCATACCCTGAACAGCAGCACATACCCGTATAGCCAGTATAGGGGAGTATTGACCAAAAGGCCTGAAAACCATACCCTGAACAGCAGCACATACCCGTATAGCCAATATAGGGGAGTAATGAACAAAAGGCCTGAAAACCATACCGTGAACAGCGGCACATACCCGTATAGCCAATATAGGGGAGTACTGACCAAAAGGCCTGAAAACCGTACCCTGAACAGCAGCACATACCCGTATAGCCAATATAGGAGAGTACTGACCAAAAGGCCTGAAAACCATACCCTGAACAGCGGCACATACCCGTATAGCCAATATAGGGGAGTAATGAACAAAAGGCCTGAAAACCATACCCTGAACAACGGCACATACCTGTACAGGGCATGAAATAGGAAAAAAATTGGAGTGCCATCAGAATTTGTTTTGGCAATCCAAGAATATTTTGGCTTGCAATTTTCTCTTTCATTTGACCACCCAAATATTTTTTGGTGTGCCAGTTCCCCTTTTTGGCCTGCCATTTGGCACTTGGCACGCTGCTATTTCGTGCCCTGTTTGTTCTCATTTATCCCCAAGCTGAGGTCCAGTCTTGTTTTCTCAAAGGTTTACTACCCCATGCACTGACAATATACAAGTCACATACTTCACTGTTTGAAAAACAGCTGGCAAAAATTTTGGGCAACATAAAATAGCCTACAAAATTAGGCATATTTTCTGAATGTTATCTCGAACCCTGTACATATTTTTTTGTGTCCACTCATGAGCCATTGTGTGTCAGTCACATACCTCTCTGCATCTGATCTCCAATCAGAATAAGAAATGCTATGGATGCACCATACATATAGATCATTACCAAGATTTGACTGCTGTAGAAACCAATTGGCCCAAGCATATCGCTGACTACCTCCTGGTAGTTTTGTGAGCCATGCTTGTCAGCACAGTAGGCAAGTATCAGAAATGCCGTCACAATGAATACCAACATCGACTAGAATAAAAATTTTAAAAGTTAAATATGTTGGCTGATAGACACCCATACAATGAGGAAACATGGTTTGAATAGCAGTTATATGTATTTTATTATTGAGTTTTACCTTCGATTGAAAAAAAGAATTTTTTTCCTTTAAGCCCCAAACTAGCTTAACTGCAGAATATCCTGCTTTAAAACCTGGTGTTACCAATCAATGATATCGGCAATCAATGACCATCGATATATCTATTGTTATTAAAATTAATACCAAAAAAATGGATATCAAATTTCTGGTAATCTGATTGGCTCTCTACTCATGATATAAATCCTATATATATATATCCTGTAGTTTGTCCAAATATGGAAACTGAAAATTTGATCACAGAAAATTTTCCCTCAAAATGGCCAAAAACTTGAGTTGGTAGAAAATAAAATGCGAGATATTTTTAGCAGTGTTCAGTGCTCTGCACCTTGCCCACTATCTAAAAGCTCATATCCAACGTGCACTCGTTGAATAATTGTTAAATATACATCAATGTCAATTAATTGATTGATATAGATAATTGATGATCAATCGATGGCTTGAAATCTTGTGATTATCACTTGATATCGAATTGCAGTTAATATTGTACTAAATACATATATGTAAGTTGCATTTTCCATGTATTCGATGAAATCGATATATCCATCAATGACCTCTTAGAACAAAATTTTGCGATTATCGATAGATCATCGATGAATTGATATCTATCAATATCAATTAACTAATAGCCATCAATTGGTATTGATAGATTGATTGGTTTACCGATGATCAATTTCTATTGATTGGTAATGCCAAGCTCAAAAAACAACTTTCAAAAAGAGTGCCTAATTACCTCTGTGGATACGCAGACAGCTGCAAAAAAAAAAAACAGAAAAGAAAATGAAAAAATAATAGCTATGCGCCCATGTGGACACAGAGTGACAAGGAAGGGGGGGGGGTGCTCTCCTTCACTGCAGGGGTTTCCTCCACTAAGTATCCACGTGACAGGGGGATCCCCTCCACTATGCGTACGTATCCAGGTAAGCCACCCCGTAAAAAACAACTTAGGAAGTTATAGAGAGTGAAGAGGAGGGAAGGGGGAGGGGTCAATTCCACTGTGTATCCTCATCGCCACTTAAGACAAAACTTAGAAGTTAGAGGGACTGCATAGCCACACAAACTCTTTGGGGTAGTATAATATATAAATCCCGAGTGGCAGGATATTCTGCAGTTACTCCCCCAGAACTACTTAAACCATATTCACAATAAAGAATATTTAAGCAAGAAGATTTTCACAACCAAACTAAGGTGTAAAATGAAGAACTTACTGTTTGGATTGCCAATGCATTTACTATCCCTCCCGCCTGCGCGTAGGCCTGGGGAAAGTTCAACATACCAGCACCTAACGCGGCATTTGCTACGACAAACATCGCCCTAAATATCGGCATGCCCGTCCTCCTCGGGTCTTCAGGCCCGGTCCCAGTTCGAATTATAACTTCAGAATCTGATGTCCCGCCAGATTGACTTATTTCAGCCAAACCGCTGTAATATGGACCACTGTGACCGTCCAGAAGAGCTTCCTTTTCGGACATGTTAACACTACTGGTCATTATAATTTGTATTCCTATGCACCAAACACACTCCGAAGGTGTTGTAGTTAGAGAGTAGAGTTTTCAGTAGACTTTATCGATTTCTCAACAGCTCCGAATGTGTTATACCACGATGTCGAAGGTGTGACGAAACTCCCGGTGCATGCTGTCAAGTCACGAGACCTCTGCCTCTGGCGAGATCCATACCCATGTAGAACTAGATGAATAGAATGTTGACACTCCTGATTCTCAGCACAACGGCGCTATAGATTTTACAACAACGTTGGCATTCGACGTGTCTGATCACAGTTCTCAAACGTGCTCAATATTTCCCGTATAAAAAGAGGAAATGCCCTCTTGTCGGGCCCCTGCGGTCAGCCGGTGGCGATTGGCGAATACGTGTCTTTGCACCACCCCCGCGGAAACTATTCGCAGTAGCGGCAGCACCCCTTGAAGTGTTTGCCCAACTGCAGAATTGCCCAAGATAGGGCTCCCTTGCCAGACTTTGGCAATGTGGACTTGTTTCAAATGTACCGATAATATAAAAAACAATATTCTTGCAAGGATCCGGCTGACGGCGCGAGAAAAAATCATTCGGGATATTTTAGACTTCGTGACTGCCCAACTATTATGTCCCTAAGGCTGGAAGACTAGACACCACTCTTTTTTTATAAGAACCTTTTTTATAAGAACACGAGGCTGAAAAATGCCCAAAATTTAAGAACATGCTAAGAACATACTGAGGCTGAGGAAAAGCGAAGAACTCTTATTTTGGATACTGTACAAAAATCATGGAAATAATTTGTTTCTCGGCAAATGTTCGTCAGTGCAACATCGTCTACGGTGTTGTGCACGTACAAAGTTAATTTTAAATCTTTCGTCATACGTATACTGAACGTCATGTCACATAATAACCGATTAGCACAATATTGTTCGTACCCTTTTGAAGAGCTAGCTTCCCAGTCGAGGTTGCTCACAGCCTTGGAGTACTTGACAGGGTAACCAATTAAAGAAGAAAATAATGTATGCTTTTTACTGAGCTCTATGAACATTTACGATTTTCACATTTGGTACGATAAGTTCACAGATTTCCTACAGCACCGCGGGGAGCTGAGGTAAGGAATATGAGCGATTTAGGTTGTTCCTATAAACGTCAGTGCCAAAATCCTGACCACCACCAGCTGGCAGTGCCCCGGTCATCCAGCTGCACCATGGCTGGCTCTGGTTCACACAACGTACAAATGAACTATTTTCCTGTAGCTGTAGGCCAGATACTCTGGGTTATCTCATTGTTAACGCTGATATATTCGTAATAATTTGGGTAAGGGCTCGACTAACATCAGACTTCCAGGTCGCTCCCGTTTCCGCCGTTCAAACCTTGACCACGGGTGGGGATGTATATTTATAATCATCTATCTACGTTATTAAAATACACAAGGAAAGTATACCTATTCATGGAGGTTGAAATACCCAGCTGTGCGTCACAACTAATGTCAACAATTAAACAAAAATTAGTAACAACGATACAAGAAAAAGGCCAAACTTGACAGAAATTCGAAATTGTTCAAAAACCTTAGACTTCAAAAAGTTTCGAGGAACAGAAAGCTAACTACAAATGGCAGAATTGTAAGATTTGCCAATTGGAAGCAAATATATAACTCAGAATTTAAAATTGAATTGATCAAGTAATGAAAAAAAGAAAACTGATCAAAGTGCGAAGCCATTATGACACAATTAGAAAGGACAAAATCCCAATTGACCGAATTGCAAAATTTAGGAGAGCACAGATGGCACAAAATTATAAGAATAATTACACTGACACGCATTTCATGAGATCAGAGTCACTTTGTTTACGTTTCACGTCCAGAGATTACACTGACACGCATATTATGAGATTATGCCGATACAGAACGGAACGTGTCTTCCGTTTTCTTAATTCTGCTACTCCCTGTGTAGTTGAATATGACTAAAATATCATTCTAGTTCTCGTACAATTCCATACTCTGGTTTTACTCGCGATGCTTAAAGATGAATCAACATTAAAGAAATGTACTGCGTGCTTCAAGGTCACGCTTCCGTTCACTAAGAATGACTTCTTTACTGATACTCTAAATTATTCTTAACAATTGGAACTAAATATCCAGTGTTAACATCATATTCTATATCATAAATTCAGACCTAGTTTCGGTACAATCCTACATAAGTAAAAGAAGTAATTGTCATACCTTTCCTTGTATCGAAATTGTGTGCAACGAAGCATCGTTATACTTGTGACATCACAATAGTTTATTCTCAACCAGTAAAACTTCATAAGGTTGCCATCATTTATCTGAAATGAACAGAAGTTAGTTTTATAAGTAACTTAAGCCGATATTTAACAAAATGATGATTGGGGCTTTTAACTCCGTGCAAAATATTTTAATCTAGTGAAATAAATAACGAAGTCCAATAGCTACAAGAACTACAGCAGAAAAGAACATATAAGAAAGGTGTAAAGTAGAAGGGAGTGGGTGGGGAGGTGGATTCTGAATTCCCAGGGTTAGGGTTAGCTAGGGTTAGGGTTAGCTAGGGTTAGGGTTAGCTAGGGTTAGGTTAGCTAGGGTTAGGGTTAGCTAGGGTTAGGTTTGGTGGAGGTACTATATGGGTCTTATTCCAGGTAGGGGAGATTTCGTGGGGACACTTTTCTTGGCTTATACCAATTGGCCATTTCGTGGGAGACTATATACGACTAACACCCTGTAAGGACTTTCGTTGGAACATTATGAAAATGCCGGGGGAGCATATTTTAATTTTTCCCCTCATTTCTGGTATTATTTGCATTGGTGCTCCTTCATATCTCTTTTTTACAAGGCAATTATTTTTTTCTTTGCCAGTATTCAATTTGGTAAAATGTTGTTTTGTGGAAATTCATATTTGAATTTCGTAAGTTAAATGGAAAATAGAAAATTGGATACCGTTGTTGGTATCTTTATTGTGTCCCCGGAGAGAAGCTTCTGCACCCCCTCCCCAGCCTCTCTTCCCCCAATAAACAACAACAACACCTTTATTTATACTCAGCTAGAAAGATAGAAAAAATGTTAAGTTTTCGTTCTGTTCTTTAGATGCTCCTTGCTTTTGATGCTTTCATCCATGGCTCTTCCGTCGGGTAGAGAGAGTTAGAATTGGGGAGAGGCTAGGTTGTGACCGATCGAACCTTCTCTTTTTCCCCTTCTTTACTTGCTAACGACGTTGAGCTCGGGTGCATGTGTAACACGTTAGACTAAAGATGCTAAACGTGCGTGTTTCTCTACTCTCTAAACATAAACTACTAAGAAACACATTAATTACCAAATAACTGTTTGAACTTTAAACTTTGCAAACACTGTTATATCACAAAAATGTGCTGTTAGTACTGTTGAAAACTGTGCTCCTTTGCTTACTTCAGATTCAGGTTTATGTCAAATATAAGAACAGCCTGAAACAGAAAATTAAAGTTAAAACACAACAAAATGCAATACAATTTATTTTAAATCATAATAGGCTAAATAAGCTAAATAGATTCCCCTGCATGAATATTGTATTAAAATAAAGAATAGACAATATATTTATAGTCAGTTAAAGGTGTTCCGTGAAAATAAACCTGCTATTCATTACAGAATGAAAACTTGTTGTGGAAAATGTTGGAGGATGGGAGACGGAACAACCACCCTCCTGAGAGGGAAGAAGTGGCAGCTATTTTACTCGTTCTCTGTGCCTCTTCACAAAATGTTGTTTTGTCATGCACTCGAAACAAAATGAATGCTGTACTTTTGCGTGATTTTAACAGCCATTTGCGGGATTTCAGTTCAGCTTCGTTTCCGGTCTAAATGAGTTTACAGACACGTTAAAGACTCCCTGGATAACGTGCCATTTTGAAATGTCGAGGATCTTCTGGATATTCGAAGAATTACGAATTTTATAAGAGCTTAAAAGAGGTCAGTTCGGGGAGGGCCGGGGTCCCGTCTAACCGACCGGACGGCACCGCTTGTCGGAAGCAGGCACCGACAACAAATTCCATTACAACCGACTTTCACAATCGCCGTGTCAGAACATGGCAAGAAGAACTGAGTACTGGATGAATGAAGTTTGTTTCTGGCCTTGAACTTAAACCCTGCACATTTTCCTGAACGAAGTCCTAACTGACCAAGAAGATCAACCAGTTCTACCTTGCCGCCATATTGCGAGATTCAAGTCCTTTGAATCTTGTGGCCCTCTTATAAAAAACAATTTACATGGCCAATGTCAGTTTCTCGGCTTCATTCTTGGTGCTTCTAGCAGGAGACGTAATAATCCTGGTCCTGCCAAAGATCAGCATGATATCTGCTCTAAAGGCTGTCGATCAAACCAAAAAGCTGTTCAACTCGAAAACTAATTTAGCTTATTTTATATTTTTCTTATATGTTTATCATATGCTTTATAGTTTTACATAATTATATGCCGACCCATATTCTTTATGTCCACTATTTTTTGTATCACAGGACCCAAATGAAAACCACATATTGTGGAGAGGCCTCTTACTTCTTCTTCTTCCTCTTCCTTCTTTTTCTTCTTCTTCTTCTTCTTCTTCTTCTTCTTCTTCTTCTTCTTCTTCTTCTTCTTCTTCTTCTTCTTCT
>JAOBYH010035895.1:0-12300 GCA_025403525.1 Umimayanthus kanabou | reverse complement strand
ATATGAAGTCATCTTTTCTGCTGCAAATTCTTGCATACCTCACCAGTTGAGATATGTAAACGCCGTACGCAGGATTCGTTTAATAGCTCCTATATCTTGCTGGTTGGAAAATTTTTTGCTCTATAGTTGTTTTCACAATAACATATTTTGGAAGTTTGACATATCTGTAAATATTCATTTCACAATAAAGACGCCCAAGTGTTGGGGGAAAAATTACTTGAAAGTAAAGGCAGTACATAAATTTCGTTTCTTATGGGAGTTGAAAACATCTTCGAACTTGAAGTTAAAGCGCCAACAACACATGTACAATAATAGTGAAGTCCGTAATACCAATAGACCTTTTTCGAATTAGCAGTTACCGCTGATTACAATGACTAATAGATTCGTTTTTGCAGTGTTAGCCTCGACTTGATGTCAAATATTCATAAATTCCAATGTGTATATGAGCTATTCACAACT
The DNA here is from genome assembly GCA_025403525.1 of Umimayanthus kanabou. Classification (NCBI taxonomy): domain Eukaryota; kingdom Metazoa; phylum Cnidaria; class Anthozoa; order Zoantharia; family Parazoanthidae; genus Umimayanthus; species Umimayanthus kanabou. The sequence goes on along the minus strand of JAOBYH010035895.1, from coordinate 11,841 downwards.
CTGTGCATTGTTGGAGATTCAGATCTCGCCGGTATTTACGTAGATTCAGAGGTTAACCCTGCAGAAATGAATCTGTTATCACTGTAATCAGCGGCAACCGGCAATTCGAGAAAGGTCTATTTATACAAGCAAAACACCTGTATGAAAAATAGTTTGAAAATTGCTATTACATAAAATTTGCCCTTAAAAAAGTTTCTTTGGCAGTAATTTCGCCTCTAAGTTAAAAAGCCAAGTTCAAGGCTCGAACTTGCAGGTTTTCTTTTTAATGTTATCGTGAAGTTTACAAGGAACAAGTTTACAAAATTTTCCGAAAGGAAAACATGGATACATGAGAAGCAATAAATGATCTTACCACTGCGACTTGAATGAATCCTTTGGTGGCATTCCGTATCGCATAACTGCATTCAAGAAAGCTTTGCGTTGGCGCAGATTGAAACCATAAACCTGCAACACACAATCACATTACTAAGGCATGAAAAAAAGTTGAATGCACTTGCTATCAATCCTTAACAACGATAGCTGAAATACTGGGAAAAATGCACGATAATAAAAAATTACAGAGCTGCCAAGCTTGAAACTGCCAACACTAGTCTTTCACAAGTTTCTTTGAAATGAAGAGGGATGATTTTAAAACTCAAAAGGTTATTCTTAATCATCTTTTCCCCCCATTATATTCACTCCGATCTGCAATTTTAACATATGTTGCCAATGTTTCCTCAAGTCAGCAGCACACAAAGGAAATGTTCCCTTTTAAAATCTGCTCTTACCATCCAGAACAATAAGCACAGACAATTCACAAGACTTGCGCAGATTTACCAGTGGACCCTACCTCAAGGTTGCCATTGACTTTGGCCAGCAGAGGAGGCAATGGTTCGGATCTCTCTTTGCCTCTCCTATTGCGGCCTGTAGCAAGTGAAACAAAATGCGTTCTTTACCTATTATTCTGGTTTTCCGGCAGTTACTCAAACAGATGCAAACTAGAAGAGCTTCTCTAGATTCTAGATTCATAATTCTAATTCTTTCGTCCAATTTCCTTTAACCAACTTATTTTTTTCAACGTTTATAACAAGCTTCTCTTGAAATTTCTCAGAAACCGACATTTTCACGGTGCTGCATCTGAAAACAGGAAAGATCTCTCTACTCAACAGCTCTCAGGGAGCAATCAGATTTCCTGTTTAATAATCCAAGACAAACTTAATGATTAGCATGATATTTTGCATGGCATGATGCGGCATGAGCGCTTGCTACTTAAATAGAAGTGAATAAGATCTGCGAATCTTTGTGGAGCAACACCACTTGTGGCCATAAGGCAAAGAACAGAGTATGGTTACCTTCTGATCGCTGGTTGAAATCTTCATCATCGTCCTCTTCCTCTTCACTTAGATTATCTCCATCAAAATCAGACATGTCTTGGGACCATGCTATAACATTATTGTTAGAGATTCAGTAACTAATCTAGTCATAGCCATTCACAACAAGTACCAGACTGGACAAAACATGGGAAGAAACAACATTTTGAGCAAGACATATGTCATCAGTTACCACTTATTTCAGATCAAGTAACCTGTGGTCACTATTACCATAAAACCCGAAAACTCAAGGAACTAATTAATGTATTACCATCTGACAGGGGTCCGAGATTTCCACTAGAAGCGACTTGAAGAAACTCCCGAAGAACTAAAGAATCACTGTTAGGTATCGAAATCACTGGCCCCTTAATGACAACATTAAATAATAATAATAATAATGGTGATGATGATGATGATGATGATAAAGTCCTACCCGTGTCTGTGTGATCTTCCACTCCTCCATCAACATAACTGACCTGCAATGTAATGTTGTTGTTTTTTTGCTTAGTAGGTTCGATTATGTATCAACAAATAAAAAAATCGCCACCTCTTCAAAAGATTACACATTGTTTTATACTTTGACTGAGTAATTTACAAGCTTTGTTGTACGTCCATACAGTCTTTGCTAGATACCAAAGGAGCATATCTACATGTACTTATCTATGGATCCACAATCAGGTATTAAGTTAGGTTGAGTAGACAAAGATAGATGAATAGACAGATACTGATATTGACAGACAGAGAGACATTTTGAAAAGCAAACTGACAGGCTGATTGTTTAATTTTCTTATAATCGTTTTAGCATACTCTTGTAATCGAAACTTTATTTCCAGTTTATTTCTTCTAATTACTTGTAACATCTTAACATCACTTGTAATGCATTATTAGACAATCAAAGGTGATTAGTTTATATTTTTTCAATGTGAAATAATATCACATACTTTCCTACTTCTTACTTACTCACCCACTCACTAACTCACTCACTCACTCAGTTACTTACCTACTAACTTACTCACTCTGACTCACTGACTCCTCACAAATGAAACCAACCTGCTTCCTTATCCTCTTGCCCTTGCCCAGAGTGCGAGCCATGTCCTCCTGTTGCTGTTCATAGTGATGACGCAGCAGTTTCTCCCAGTAATCCGTGTCATAGGTCTCCGCTGTTTGCTGTAACGTTCAAGCACAGACTACTATTAATCACAGCATTTTATTTACTTCAAGATACAGGGATACATTTCAAGAGGGATAACATCCCTCTTCAAACAGCTTCACCTACAATCTACAATATTCAAGTATAGGTAATAAACAGTTGATATATTTGACGAATTATCTCTTCTTTACGTTGCAAGTGTACTATATTTAGACTCTTTAAATATACAGACAAAGTGACAATGTGCTCAAAATTTCAGGTAATAACAGGATTTCAGTACTATGTCTGTAATCGTTAACAATTTGCCTCAACAACAACAACAACAATTCATTCATTTGAATAACCACATCAAGTTTCACCAATTGGGTGGTACCAGGGCCAATCGGGTCGGGTTGGTGATTAATAGAAGATAAAAGGAAGAAAAGTTAGATAAAAAAAGAGATGCGAATACATAAATAATATACATTTGCATGGACAAACGTGGTGACGTTGGTATTTTAAGCAATCTGATTGGTTCTCTATTTCTTGCTAATGAACAATGTCCACCTCCCGGGAGGTGGATAATTTGCGAGTAAAACAATCCCGCTTTGCGATAGTGACAGATGACGAAATTTTGCAAATACTTACTTTTCTTAAAAGTGTTGTGAAGTGTATCACCGAGTCTACATATGTTAGTACAATTATTTTCTTCAATCTCGGTGACTAGTGGCTTTTAGAATATTCACCTCCGTGCTTCGCATGTCGGTGAATATTCTGCCACTATTCACCTTGATTTCAGAGAGTAAATGTTGATTATTGGTAGATCAGTAGGAACTGCAACGTGATTTAAGTATTCTCTATGTGCTTATGTAACATAGCATAAATTAAACTTCAAGATTCAAAATCACAAAAGCATGACACCGTTAGTACTTCCCAAGGATTTGAGCTTGATGTGTTGAATACTTTGATTATAGTTGATAGAGCGAACTGGTTATGAAACCTGCAAGTTTCTTTGTTATATCTTCTTGTTCTATATTGTTTGTTGGCCTTGACCGCGCACAAAATACAAAAGGTATGAAATGCAAATGAGCAACTAACTAGTAGAAACATTTGGGCTCACACGGCGTAAAACAAAACAATGTGCACGGTCACGGTTTGTTCAACATAAAACAAGGCAGCTTTGTACACTGCCTTTAAAATTTGTTGAGCTTCCCAACCAGTTAGTTTTATCAACTATGCTTTGAGTAACTAATTGTCTTAGAAAATCTCAAAATTTACAGAGAATGTAGGGCTCGAGACAAAATTGCCAGTAGCTGTAGCAATCTCTACAAAATCGTTACTTTTGAAGCACATATTTCTCCGGAATTATTCGACATACCAAGAGCAAGTTTTCAGCAAGTACTACTTGTTTACGGACTTAACTTGTTTGATACTTCAAGTTCGCATTCACGCTATATTATGCTACTGATCAAAATATAAACAATGACAACGTCAGAAATTTTCCAATACAGCCAGTACGTTACATGTACTTGAAAAGTTTTGAACTGACCTTGAGAACTTCCACATCCTCCTCCTTGTCTTTGACAATGTAACTTGCAACCTAGACGATTGGAATTTGCACAAGACGTCTCAATACAAGACAACAACTAGAATGCACATAGCCTTACTAACGTTGTTCTTTTCAGTAGCTCTTAAAAAAACATTTTCTACAAAAGCGTATAGATTTTTTCCAGTTCAAGTTACAAAAGAAAACGTCAACAGATTCCCGCCAGTTTTCAGAGTGTAATAATCTCAAAAGTTCCTGCTGATTCATTTAATGTCTAACAAGAACAACCACACCAACAACAACACTGTGTACACAAAAAAATCACAGCAACTTGGAATTAACAGGATGTAATGATTGGGCACCCGAAATAACTATAGAAACTAATCTGGTCGGGTGCCCATTATATTTGAAACTGATATGCATTTGGTCAGCAAAGGACAAAAAAGTGTTTACACTATTGAGATATGACTAAACACTAATATACAACTGAAAATTCCTCAAATGACTACTAAAAAGAAAATCCCTCAAATGAGGTAAAGAAAAAGAAAAACAACGAAGTTAAATGTTGTATCTGCAATGTGTGAACAGAATACTACCTGTCAGACTAATGTTAAGTCTACAGGCCGTCTACAGCTCACGTGTTTGTTTCTCTAGCATGTGGTACAATTATCTCCACTCCACAATGATCTTCATGGATGGAGAGAGGAAGTCACTGCTAGTGACCATTCTTGACCTCTTACATGCATGGTGTTCTGGCCTATTCCCTCCAAGTCTACATGTACTTAGGTCGCTTTCCATTCTGTCGTGTCTGACTGGTCCCAGCAGTCAGTTCTTATATGGAACGCACGAGTTCTAAGAGCACAAAAGCGCGGGAATTTTGACAGTTGTGGCGGGAAAAATGTACGCAAGAAATTGGCCAGAACCAGTTCTTTTCGGCCGGCCAGAACGGACAAATGGAAAGCGACGTAAGTTAATCCTCTTTTTCGCAGTGTTATTCACACCATGTACAAGAACAACAATTCATTTCCATATTAATTCTACAGATACGTAACGTTTATAGCTTCCATTGCAAAGAAGAGTAGGGGGTTCTGGCCATCCGAAATAACCATAAGGGTTAAAAATGCCAGGTGACCTGTGTTATGATTTTGTAATATTTACACGGTCAGTTAGTGTTTCCCCAAGGTGTGTTAGGCTTACTCCAGGTCCCATAATTGCCACGATTAATTACAGCTAAAAATGAGGTGACTTACGATGATCAAAGAAGTTATGATTGAAGACGATTCGGGTGACTTGGGAGATGCAAAAAGGATGAGTGACCTTGGATGACTTTGTGCAACTTAATCCGACTATGGAACCCCCTACATCGCTAACCATATATATTTCTTATCCTTAATAGTGTTGTCCGAGCCATCTAAGTTAATTTAAAAGTACAATAGATATTTTATAACTCAGTCTTTTTATTAAAGGGGTTGTGTTATTACATTCTATATTAAGTCAACAACTATACAAGTCATACAGCAAGAGAAAACATGTTTATTTTCGTGAGATTGGAAATCCAAATTCTTCAAAACATTCAACAGTTCAACGAGTGACTTAACCAAGTTGCAGACCTGCTGATTTCATGGTCAGTGGCTGTCCCACTGGATATTACACATTATCCATAAAAATGGTTCTTTTTAGTTGTAATGACAGTTCTCATTACTCTTTAGATCAACTTCTCGTCAAGTGTACAATGTTTCGTTTGCAATCGCTGATTAAAATGGAAAGATGTTGCAACTACAGAATCTTGAAAAGCAAAACTTCAATCAGTTCTTTGACTCAACATGTCTGAACCATATACTACCCCAACAGCCTAATGCTAAGGCCGTGGGTCCTGACAATCCAAGATCTCTATTGCATGTCAATAACCACGTCTGTCAGTACAAAAGAGCACTCAACAGACGTTACGCCACATGAAGTGCCAAAGCTGGCAAAATCAGTTCAAGCACTCCAATGTAGGACATGCGGCGATATAATCTTAGTTTAGTTTAGTTTATTTAATTCGTCACATAAATTACAAAGTAAAAGTGAGTAATTAAAATAAATTGGACGTGACAGGGGAAAAGAACAGAACTTAAATCCCAATTGAGACTTAGCCCCTACATTTAGAAAGGTAAAGATGATCTTAATGTAAAATTGAAAAATGTGAAAAAAGTGGAAAGTAAAAGAGCACCGACTGTATAAATTACAAACAAAAGAAATATCTTGCATTCTAACCCGGACAGTTATAAGTTAATCTCTTAGAAACATGCATATTAACAACTGAAGGCTGTTTTGAAACCGATTAAGTGAAGTACAGGCCTAAATATCACATGGCAACGCGTTCCATAGTTCAGCGGTCCTAATGAAGTATGATTTTCTGTAGTAGTCCTTATTATGTTCAGAAATTAATTATAATTATTAGTGTAATCTTGTAGGGAGTTGTGATTATGCCCTCATCACTTCATTTATTACACTTGGAAATTTGAGTGCGTAACTTTGGATGATTAAGCTATTTCAACGCGCATCAGGGACGTGCATATGAATGCTAATGACAGTCTTGCTTTTTGAAAGGAACATTTAAAGGTTCAAATTATTTTCCTAATGATCATGTTATTCACAAGACGGAGCAATTGCAGAATACCCCCCCCCGCTATTGTTCTTGAATCTACTGTGCACATTTTTCTATAGAACGAGAAATGCGCAGTAATAAATTAACTTAAATTAACTCGAGTGGGGGGTATTCTGCAATCTTGCCTAAAAACGCAAAAAATATTGTGTGCATGTATGACCGGCTCTTTTAGTAAAATGGAAGGAGAATCTGTTCTGACCATAAAAAATCAACTGTAATTTGAGAAAACTTTTGTACTGCTTTTCTAAAATTCCCAATGGTCATGCTGCTTTTGATTTTTAGAGGCATTTAGCAAAGTTTTTACAATTTATTTTGTGCCATTTCATACTTGAAAGGAACATTTATTAAAGTCTTCACAAATGAGATCAAATAAATGGTACAAAATATATTGGCAACATGTCAGTGATGTGAGCAGAACTACCGATTTTATAGATATGCTTGTATCAAAAAGTTATAAATTCCCAACAAACCTTACCTTAAACGACGCCAAATATTCGTTAGCCATCAAGTTGACACTACTGTCTTCTTCTGTCGACTCTTCTTCTCCTCCTCGGGTTCTGTCCAACAGTGTTTCTATGGCTTTATCGTCATAGTGAATGTGACCCGAGTCACCAGATTCTGGCGGATTCAAAATATCAAGCCACGTCTTACATTGTGTTACATAATCACAATATATCATACAGATGATAAACCAACATCAACAATAGGATAGTGCAAGCTTGTTCTCCCTTTCCACTTCTGCATGAAGAAAGCCTTGACGTCGCCATGAGTATGATCGTTATAGGTTTAGACCATCTCGCAAGACAACCAAACCAAACTTAAATTACTTCTCAGAACTTGTGATGGTAAAACCTGTTGGTGTTTACAAGTCTCTGGACAACCTTTTCATTAACGATAACTTTGCTGAACTCAAAGAATTATAATCCATTTTACTTCATCACCATTGCACCGTCCCTATCACCATAACTATCACGAATGCAATATCATCATCAAAATCTAAATCAAAAGCATACTTTAAAGCTAAACAGGCGATAAAGCTATTTAAAAGTTTGTCTCATTTATTGTACATTTGTGCACTGTCCACTCGTAATTAGACGAAGTATTTACTGTCTGGTTCAAAAGTATTATTTGTTTAAGTTTGAAAACTTTTTGATTGTCCAAATAGCACTTTCCAACACAAAAACTAGCATTATTCCTTCGGTTGTAACACAACATAATTCGTTTTGGTATGGGTATGCACCAAATTAAATGCACCATCGGCAAAACCTGTTTTATAAACAGCTGTGTCCTCAAGCATTTGTGGTATTATTTACCAGCATGGCCGTGCAACAACTTAACATCAAAACAGCTCTTCAATTCACCCAACTGGCGCAACTCACCTCCATCTTTGACATTATCATCTTTAAACAGCTCCTGTGTGCCAAACTTGAGGATGTCATCCAACTCACTTTTTGACATGATCGCCGCCTTGTTGGACCCGAGACCTGGCCGCACAACCAAGTGTGTCAGCATCATTTTCTTTTTGGCAACCTGGAGAGCAAAGTGAATCAGCTTTCTTGTTTACTGCATGAAGATAATACAAGGTTGTTTGAGTCAGTTCCATTCTACTCTGTTCGCTTGAGTCCTTTCCAAATAACTATACACTCTGTTCGGACGTCCTACAATTCAGTAAGGGTTGTGCAGTTCCAGTGCTCCAAATAGAAAATAATTACAACCTGCAATTTTATATCTTTTAGAAAACAAGGTGTAATTTGACCTGCCCAGGGCTCGTACACATTTTCAGGCAATGAATGTAAGAATACTAAATGTCTGTTAAGTACTGAATTCAAAGACTTTTAGGTACTGAATAAAAGAACTTTTAGGCACTGTATTCAAAGATGTTTAGGCAATAGACCCAAGGACGTCTGAGCACTGACATCAAGGACGTTAGAGATCTGTTAAGCACTGATTTCATGGACTTTTGGAGTTTTACACTTCTAGGCATAGAATTCAAGCACTTCCAAGATCCAAGCCATTCTTCGTTTTCATATTCCATTTCTAAATTTTAGCCTACATCTGGCGATTGGAATTGTTTTGTTCTGCCACAGGTTTGTTAATGAAATTAACAAAAATCACGTTTTTCAAACTACTTAAGTGTTATGTTAGTTAAATCTAGCCATTAAACCGATTCAAAGTTATTTTTTGGCTTTCCAAATGTTCACATTCAGGTTTGCCTTGCCTCGATAACACTAGTTTGTATTAGTTGTTAGAGTTCTAACACCCCAAACCAATCAAATTCATAGGAATGCTTTCATTTTGTTCTTTGGTCATATCCATAAACGTAGCACAATATTTACCCACCTGCGTTACCCTCTCTTCCACAGATGCCCGAGTTACAAAACGGTAGATCATGACCTTGTTGTTCTGACCAATTCGGTGAGCTCTGCTGAATGCCTGCAATCAAATAAAGACTAGTTACTGTGCTGATAAAACCCGATTTAATAAGTACACCACACAGCAGCTTAACTACAAACTCCCTTTTTAGCAGAAGATACAAATAGGTGGAACTATTCCACGATCAGATTTGTCACACAAAGGAATTGTACCAAAAAGAAGTGTACAGTGAAACTGCAGAACAATAGCTCTCAGTACCTGGATATCGTTGTGAGGATTCCAGTCCGAGTCATAAATAAACACCGTATCTGCAGTGGCAAGATTGATTCCCAGGCCTCCAGCACGGGTGGACAGCAGAAAACAAAAGGCTGGCGAATTGGGGGCTGCAATTGAATGATGCTGTAAGAATCATGTGATACTTCATTTATTGAAGAATAGATAGGAACCCTACTTTAACCATTGCTTCCTACAGTTGTATTTTCTCAAGAGTGAAGTAGTGGCATCTTCAAGTTCAAAGTTCATTTGTTCTAACAGCTTTACCAGGGACACAACATACTCCAACAAAACATTTTGAAAGCAAGGTTTTCAAAATGGTGTTTCTCATATTTTGAGGGCATTTGCAATCAGAATTTCGGGTCTTAAAATATGATTCTTGGAATCATAAATTTTAGAATAGAATTTGCCTCTATCTGACTTCCTGCTACTGCATGCTTCTGTTTATCTTAGATTTTTTGGGATGAACCTATTCTACAGGTCGATCTCTCACTCACAAAAAGCGCTTGTGACTCATTGAGGCAATGTAAATACTCACAGATACAATCGCACTCTTCTGACTTTCTGAAATTCCATGACATTTTTCATAACCGTTGGGAATTTTTCATGACCCTTTAGTGTCGCCATGAAGACTGTCATAACTAGGTCTTCATTCGAAATACTCTATCCACCTCAGAAACCAAGTTCCCAATTAGGACAAACTAAGTTGACTAAACTTGATTTTTCCCTAGCTGGGCGTTACCAGTAACTAAGATTGTATGTGAGCCATTCACTCTAAATTAAGTATGTCTCTCTTTCATCCTATCTGGTGATAATCATTCGAAAAACAATAAAAAGACCATAACATGCATGTACATGTCGCTGCTTGGAAGAATATATAAGGTGTCGCTCTGTAGTGAAACCGAATTCAGGTACTTCACATTCAAGTTCCCAGAAACTTACCATTGAACCTGTCAATACTTTCTTGCCTTACTGCTCCACTTATACTTCCATCAATGCGCTCATACTTGTATCCGTGACCTTCAAGGAAATCTTCAAGGAGGTCCAACATCCTAGTCATCTGTAGCATCAAAACATTGCAACTTAAAATTGTGTGTACTGGGTGTGTACAAAAACAGGGAATTCGATCTGCAGTAGTAACTTGCAAGTAAAGTTATTACCAAAATCTTTCACAAGTATGCTGCAACACACTGCAATTATTCTAGCTCTAAAAAAGACTCCTGCTATCTCGCTATCTAGAGCAATCCAGAGTTACAAAAAATCAAAGCCAAGATAGCAACAATGTAGTTCAAGTAAAATCAAAGTATAAAGATGTAAAGAGGTACACAAACCTGTGAGAAAATCAGCACTCTATGACCCATCCCTTTCAACTTCTTAAGCATCTTTTGAAGCAACACCAGTTTTCCACTGGCCTGGGACAGCGTATTGACTTCATAGTTACCACTTGAAGTGCGAGGGGCATCCTATATAGAATGAGATTTCACAATAATTCGATAAGACTGCACTTACCAAATCATAAAGACTGTCAATAGCAGATCTAACTTTTCAAAAAGGGGATGTGGTATTTAGTGCGAAAACATGCAAGGAGAAAAATTTTCAGAGTTAGTGACTCAAAAGACAGAAAAATGGGAAAGGGATGAACCGGTCACTGAGTCCCTGCACCACAGTATAGTGATGAAACAGCTGTAGTCTTGAGAATATACAGGCACTACAATTTCGCATTTCGATGAGATGCAGACCAGCTTGTATGCTACACTAAAGCCATCCTCTCCGTTTCCTTTCAACAATCCCATCTTCTAATAACAACATTTCATTGTCCCATAGAAGGTCTTCTACCATGGTTCTTCTAATCGGAAAAAAATATGTCACTACCACCATTCTATGAGAAAAACTACCACTGACAGCTTTGTGTTGGTACTGTACCTGGAATAATTCATACTTCTACAACGAAGGCAACTGAAATTGGGTCCTCTTCCATTCGATCACTCCCCTTCCCAATCCTTGATGCTACCAAGCTTACACAGATATAATACAAGCAAGCTCGAACAACGAACTAAACCTACCATAGCTGCAGTGGAGAACAGGTAGGGATGGTTACAGCATTTCTTTAGTTCCATCATGATGTTCAGAAGTGACACCTGTTGAGAACCTTTGGCATTGAGAGCTCCAAAGTTCTTCGTCAGAATGTACTTGTAGTACTTCCTGCAAGACCAAACACAGTCAGTTATAGCATATATCAATAATTTCTAATCTTTACAAACTGGGCGGTCAGTTGACAATTACCACAAAAGACTTGCTGTATTTTAATTATTTGATATGTAATTATACCATTGTTGCACAAAGTTTGAACCATTTTACCAAAAAATTCCGAATAGGCCAATTGGCCTATTAGATTTGTTCCAAGGGCCTTTTTACCTCAGATTTCATAGGGAATTTAACTGGATTTCTTTCTTTATTTTATTTATTTTTATTGCGGGGGGGGGGGGGGGCCCTACGGTAAAACGAAAACCACAGGCAAAAA
>JAOBYH010035784.1:0-12312 GCA_025403525.1 Umimayanthus kanabou | reverse complement strand
TATATATATAGTAATGAATTTGAAGTGGTCGGCTTTCCAACAACGATGGCTTCGAGCTAGGAGGATCCGGAATAGATACAGATGGAGTAATTATCAACTGAAGCAATGAAAGTTCTCAAAATTTAAAGCTCGGACTAACCTGTTACAAACGACAGACGAACTTACAAACCACATCCGTTGGTGGGAGAATGATGCACCAGGAGAGCAGCATTTAGGACAGACAGATTTCTATGTATATGTGTTGTCGGTGTCAAATAAAAAAGAGTGGGCTTTGAAACTGCGTAGACGGAGGGATGATTTGAATGTATTCTAAGAGTTGCTACTACGGACAAGAAGATGGTAGAAGGTTCCATAGTCTCGGGATGTGGTTGAAGTAAGAGTTCTGGAATAGTTTGGTTCTGCATATAGGGGGATAGCCATGTGAAAAGAAGAGTTCGAGCTGGTTGATCGCATTTGGTTTTTTGGTTTAACAAAGTTATTAGCCGTTTTCATACTAGAAGACGAACAAATCGTCTGGACGGACAAATCGTCTGACGGTTTTGTCGACTAATGTGAATTCGAGACGGCCACGATTTGCTCTTTCGTCTTTTTTCCTTTCTCTCTTCACAGCCTTCTTCAGTTCCGCCATGTTGACCTTTCAGGAAAATTTCCCAAAATTGATCGCTTCTTTTGATAGTTCCATTTGCGCGCGATGGGTAAATTACCCATTTGTTCGTCTAAATGTGAATTTAGGTAGAACTTTGGACGTCTTGTTCGTCTGGACGAACAAATCGTCTTCGAAAAATCGTCTTGACAGACGGACAAACAGACGGACAAACTCAGACGACAAAGTCGTCTGTAAATTTGTTCGTCCCGTTTTCACATAAGAATAGAAGATATTTGTATTTATATTAGAAGGAAACTTGCAGCTAGAGGTCCAGGCTTTACAAGGTGGTCGTTGTACTTTAGATCTCTCTTAGGGGGCAACAGCATGTCTATGATTTAGTTAAAATTTGTATTAGCCGTAATATACCACAGTTTCTTTTACAGTTATTTCACATTTACTATAAGTAAATCCACCCTTAAACTTGCTGCATCTTCCTAGGATGCTAAAAATCAACGATTGAAACCCATTTTCATTATTTTCGTCATCGCCTTTGGCGTACGTTTGTTCTGAAATTCTGATCATTCTACTATAATCACTTTTTGTTTTATATGTCTTTTTTAATCCATTTCACTTTATACAGTTAGTCCATTTAATACAGTAGAGTAGCATATTGGCGAAACTTCTGATGAAAACAGTTTTGGATCTAAGACTGAATAGATATGTACAACAAAGGTTTATGAAACGAAGTGTGCATGTACGTGTGGGGCTCGGAAGGGGTGTGCCGTCACCCTCCCAATTCCTTGCCTTATGTTGGTGCACTGTCAGCGATTGTCAGTAGTCGTCAAAACCTGTTTTTGCCGGCTCGACTGGTTTCAATGACAAGAAAAACTGGTATAAAATGACAACACGTCAATCACAGGAGCACGTGATTACCAATTTAAGCAATTTTAACCAATAAGAATGCTTTTTATAAGTGGTGAACCCTATAGAAGCTGGTGCAAATGTCAACTCTTTCAGTCAGTCAAAGTAGAAAGAGCAAACAAGTCTGGCAAGGAAAAAGAGGAGAACAAAGTTCTGATTTCCAGACTATTAGTTGTTTGAATTCGTAGTGGATCTGGAGCTTTACAAAGGTTATTCCATCTCCTGGTACGAGTAAGTGAATATTTTCTTCAGCTAAAAAACAGAGTTGTTCCTATTGTGCCAGTGTTAGCTAAAATTAAGGTAAGAAAAGGCAAAGGCTCATCTTAAAAGATACAAAGAATAGTCCGAATACAATTTCTTCTCACCTTAGCTTGGACATGCACTCTTCACAAAGTTCAAGGATTAACATTAGAAAACACTGTTAAATTGATAGTTTTGAATTGTTTAGACAAATATCATTTAATTATGGACAAATATACATGTTGTGCAAAATCTTTAGCAGGTGTTCACATTCTCGGAATTATTAATAACAAACAAATACGGGCAGATCCTCGAGTACATCAAGAGTATCAAAGACTAAGGGATGTATCACTAGCAGCTGTCAAGACGCAGGGGCAACCAGCAGATTCATTTGAAAATGACTCACCTGTATATGTATCTCTCTGCTAAATGTGCGATCTCTTCCAAAACACAGATCGATGTTAAATGTGATCCAACTATTTTCATTTCAGACATGTTGCTATTCACAGAACACAACTGAAAGTGACTTGAATAGTGAAATAAGGGTAAATCAGATACTCAAGTTTAGCAATTTTTTCCAGAATCAGGTTATAAATACTTTCCTTCTGCAAATGCTCTTAAGTTTCTTATTTCCAGCACTAAATCACTCGAAAGGATAACAGTTCTTTTGCTATCAGTATCGAAAATGGAGCTGTAACATGCGACAATGTGTAAACCAAATAAAGCATACTCTTACTCATAATTCTATCGATATGATTCTTGGCAAATTTTAACATTAACTACTTGAATTACAGTGAAGTAAAGTACTAAAGCCAATGATGGAGGACACACTCCAATTTACACAAATTGTTCAAAGCCCTACCTTTGTTTCATCTGAACGTTTAATAGATCACATCACATATACATCGATGGCAATATGTTCAGTGTTGTTCAGAATTCTGTTGTCGGTGTATACTATTCTGATCATGAAGCAATTAAAGTATCTCTAAATCCCTTCTGACAGTCATTTCAGTCTTTGAGTATGTACAAGTTTCGAACGTTTAAAGTATGAAAAGTTACAACATCAATTGAGAATTCAAGGAAGTGAAAGAGTTAAATTGTCAGAAATATTCTGAAACACTGTAATGAGATTAGTCATTGCTAGCTTGACCCACAAAGGCAACCTCTCGCCCCTGATTTCTCCGGATTAGGTAAGTATTTAAAATATTTTTATGTTAATTAATTGACCTATAGTAAATACCTATAGTATAGGGTTCAATTTAAAGTGTCCAAAAGTATAACTATAATAGTTGTTGTCAGGGATGATGTGCATTAAATAAAAATTATTGGAAAATATACAAGATGAAACAGTTGAAGAACTCCTTACAGACAACTTGCGAGTTGCGTCCTATATGCCGCAGCACAGTTTCTCATCAGTCAAAATGACTGTGTACTTTATATATATATATATAACATGAAAATGGCAACATACATTGGGCATAAAATACTCTATGGCATCAGCTACAATCAAACTAGAAGCAGTAGACCGGTATGGTACATGTGTCACAGGCCCCGAACAAAACCAAATGCTGTTATTGGACATGTTACTCATGTTATTCTGTATAAGAAGCTTTGTGATCAACAGTATCAGCTATATTCAAATTGGAAATATCGCAAGACACAACACAGAAAACTTGGTGAAACACTGCTTGTGTTGGATTTATTATTTCACATCACAAGCTTTGTAGTCATCAGCTACATACAAACTGGAACCAACATAATTGTATGGATCACAGGTACACCTTAAAAACATGCATCGCTAAATGATGTTATTGGAGATGTCATTCTGTATCACAAGCTTTGTGGTCAGGCTACAGGTGTAGCACACATTATGGTATGGAATAAATTATGGCGTTGCAGGATACTTGCGTGTAGAAAATGAAATGTCATTCAAGTGCTTCTGTTGAAACTGCGATTGCAAATATCAAACAAATCAAATATCAAATCTTCAAGTGTATTTAAAATATGAACTGACTAAACAGGAACACAGTTAATTGCAGGATCTTTGGTAACTTGTTATCATAACATCATGTTGATTTAATGATACAACAACAACAACGACATTTATAAATGGATAATTTTAAGGAATAAGGTTGCAGTGCATTCAATTTAAAGAGCATGCATATGTACAATCGTCAATCCTAACTGTAAATAAAACAGAACTTTGAGCAAGAATTAAAACGTAAAGTACTGATGAAGTACAGATTCGGATAGACTCGGAGAAGTAAATCAACGACATATACACCCCTAAAGCCACCTTCACAATCATGCGCAGAACAAGGTTAGGGTTTCAGCTGGCGGTCCACACGATTTGTAAACATGTGGAAGGTTGAAGTGCTTTATAAATATCCCAAATGATACCTGAGCGAAAGCCCTAAAAAGGAAATGAGCACACACGGAGAAAGAGAAAAAACTCTGACCCCGTTGGGATTCGAACCCACGATCTCTGTCCAGTAACTAAAGATTTTCAAACTGTAGCAAAATCTTGTTCTCTCGACAAATCAAGATCAAGATCAAAACACAGTGTCAAATGAACGTGTTTCAAAATCCAATAAGAGCGTTCGATGAATATTCGCAGAGTCGTGATGAGAAATCAGGACCAAGACTACCGCGAATGAGTCGGCAAGCGGAGGTTTCTCCCGAAATTATCAATTTCAAGTTCTGAACTTTTCGGAGAATGAAAACAAGTTGATGCTTTAAACATACGCAAATAGCTGTAAATTATTGAAGTGGTATCTCGTGTTGGCCATACTCTATACAAAAGCTGGCAATGCTACTGTTGCATTTACTATTCATTTGAAAGCTATAGCTTGCTAGCACAGTAAAGATAAGGAAACTATTGGCTAGTTAACGTAATAACTCACATTTTAGTGTACTTACTACTGCATTTATTGCCGGAATCCGTGTGCTAAATTGAACTGGTGATATATTTGCAAACCCGTTTGCAACTGCAACCGATTTACTGGTAAATCAGATCCAGTCAGTTCTCATCTAATTTGTGCTCAATGACGCCAGTAATTGGCATCTCCCTAGAAAACGTACTTACTTTTCCTCCCCGCGATGTATAGAATTTGAAATTGCAATGTTCGGGAGAAATCGTTGAAAACTTGTAAATTAACTAAATTTACGTTTATTAAACAAAAATTGTAAAGCCTTAAGGGTATCATTGATGTTGTCGGAAATTGCTTCCGTTTGCATATATCCCTAGGATAATCACGTGCGTTTTGTAATTGATTCGTTCACTAAACTCAGTTCGTCTCCCTATCACAACATCTTAACACCTCTCTACCAATTCGCACTCACTTCACTTTTCCGGTATTTGATACCTCACTAAACAATACTAGTCAACGCACTCATGATATGAGTCACTCATTTCCTCACGTAACTCGCTTACAATAAATCTTAACACCCTTTACACTTTTACAACCCAACTAATTCGTCGTAGATGTAAATTCAAGGACTTTACTTAAACTCGACTTTATTCGACCGTCAATCGACCACCTGAAGACCTTCGCCACTGCCGCATTTAGAAAGAAAAACACGAACATGTGTTGCTGCCAACTCACCCTTGTCACATCTGTGATAAGCTGCTTATCAAAACCCGTCTGGTGCCATAAGGTCTGGCCTCCACACCCGGTACCCAGCGCCTACCACTGTGATAAGCTGCTTATCAAAACGCGTCTGGTGCCTTAAGGTCTGGCCTCCATACCCATCATCTGCCACTATCGCGCGCTCTGACCGATAAATATACCGCAAACATAACTGATATAGCACATTTGTAATCTATTTACACGAGTTCAATGCGCCAAAACATCCGTCTCATGGTCTCTATACTTTGAATGCAAAATTGATAAACCGAGAAAATGAGGTTAGCAATAACAGAAAATGTAAATAAAACAAATGCACAGGTGTTCTACTTTCAAAATTAATAACTCAGTGTAACTACTCACTTCGACTGTGGAAGTTTACATTCTAACAGTTTTTAAACGAAAAGAAAGCAGCAAATATTTCAGTCCTTCTTGTTTGAATAGCGTTTGCTAGAGTATGGAACAACTGGGCCGGCAGAACCGCTCCGGTCCGGACCAGCTTCCGAGTTAGACGTTTTTTGTGAATGAACAATTCTTTTTTTAGAAAATACGTTTGTTGTGTCAGAAAACGAACTGAGTTAGTACGATGTACTGTAACCGAAGTACAAACAGTTTGGTCTGAAAATGCTGTAAATCGGGGGAGCATCACCCTCTCCCCCTGCTGGATGTTCGTAGCTTGAGAACCAACTTATAGCTATACCTGCTTCCGCCGGCGCTGCAACCTGGCATGTTCCTGGTCAGCGTTTCTTCTCATAGAAAACAAAGTCCACTAGTTAGTGCTTAAGGGGAAACTTGACCTTTTATCGAATTTCCTACATAACTAAACTACGAAAGAAACTTGCCAATATCTTGCCTCGGTGTTAATTTGAAGTATAAGTCTTGGACCATGGATAGGGACCGTGTACTGGACCATGGATAGGGACCGTGTACTGTAATTTATAAAGATTCATAAATATTTTGAGAGGAAAAAAATGGTGGACGAAGTTGTTGACTTCTTTTTTATTTGAAGTGATTGAACATTTACATACAAGCTACCCGCCTTGATTAACTCTGCTTTTTGCGGGTAGGCTATACCATGAATATAAAACATTTCTGTTTTATGATTTTTTAAAAATTGTTGTTCAGTTTAAGGGTTAATATTTAACGGACGAACGCCAGCTCGTATGCTATTCAAAAAGTGGTATTTGCTCGCTTAGAAACAGTGTTTGTTGCGTTCTATAAAAAGCTTTTTCCTTTTTTACATTTCCCTCCAACCTCCTAATCACCAACCTAATTAGCGTTAAGCTCCACCTTAAGTGTTTCCCATCTATTTTCCATGTTTCCATGTGACTGAACTTTATGGAAGATGAACTCATATGTCAGGGTTTATTTCTGCCACCTGTTGGTTGCTGCAAAACCTTTCACTATCATTTCTGTTCCTACATGGCAACTTTACACAACCTGAAATACAAACTGCTTTAGCATTCAACGCATTAAACTAAAAAAAATGATATCGAGGAAAAAATAGAGTAAAGTAAAGTAAAGTAAAGTTTTTTTTATTACTGATGCTAAAACTTGTTGGCATGACATGGAAAAACATTTTAGGAAATCTTTGAAAATCTTTGTATCTTACCCTTGGATGTGTTTAATCTAAATTCAAAAATTTCAAGTTTAAATTGAGCGATACCATTTGCAGTCGAGATAATATTTAATACTGTTTTGATTATAATTTTGAGTATTTAACGTTTAACTCAACACATGCAAAAAGGAAACCCTAAAACTTACTGAATTTTTTGCCTTTTTTATCTGTTAATAGTGCACATTGTGTTAAACAAACATAAAGTACAATTTGTCACAGTCCATAATTGTGCCAAGTGTCGTTAACTTAGGGTCAATTGGAAGGCAATGCCACCCCCCCCCCATCCCCCAGGTTTTGCAGCACCAAACATGCCTCTCTAATAAGCCTCCACTTTAGGTATCCTTTTATTAACAACCCCCTCTTTAATAATCCCCCTACCCTCCTTCCCGCTCTTCAAAATAAGGAAAAGGAAAGTTTGCATGAGTTAAGGTGGATTAAGCCATGTTTACGAACATTAAATTAGACTTGTGATCTTAATATAGCGCTAGTATATGGCTGGACATGCACCAGTTGTGGCAATAAAAGCTCTGTATTCAGGCGCTTATGATCGTTTTCCGTTAATCAAGATCCAACTTCTTAATTAACCCCCGCCCCTTCTCTATTAGGCCTCCCTCTCCCCCTCCTAGAGCTACTTTGACGCAAAGTAACTACATAATTTGTTGACATTCTCGTACTTTGCTGAATTCCAAACCTTAGGCAGTGAATCTGGTGCAATTGTATTCAGTTTGCAAAAAGAGAATGAAGACTGACTATCGCCAATAGTTAATGCTATTGACGCAAAGTAACTGGAGAGCATGCTGACATCCCCTATGTCGCTAAACCTTCGCTAGAGAACCTGACGCAATTCAATTCAGATTGCGGAAAGAGAAAGCAAACTGATTATCGCCAATACGTACCAGGACAGGATTCAGATATTTCCAAAAGGATTTCCCGAACAGGCAACTCTGGAAAGCCGGAAAAAGTGTATTTGTGTTCCAAAAGACGTTTTTTGCAATGTTTTTGTTATAAAATGTTTCCAAAATTGCCGACGAAAAGGAAGGCCCGGGATAGCGAACCATTCCTCTACGCTCAAACATAGCTATCACTGTAGAAAAAGACATAGTATCATCAACCATGTTATGCAAAACTGGAAGTACCTTTGGAGTGTAGCGACTATCGCGGAACAAACTTAACACGGCTAATTTGCAAGAACATTCTAAAGGACGGACAGTACGGTATCGTATCTTCAACACACAGGTGGTAACCTGCTACACCTGCAATGTAAAATTCTGAAAGTCAAAGATCTAGCTCGGGAACTCAAAAAAAATAACTGCGAGGCTATATTAAAAGGATTTCGCAAAGGTGTTTGATAATAACTGCTTGTGGATCTGACCCCTCATTTTATGTACACAATTAACTAATATGAATAATTGGTATATGCACTTTGTCATAAATTGCATGGAAAATGATCAACGAAGGACAAACACATTGCAGTGTCAGTGGCTTAATTGTATTTGTTTAATTTTTTTAAACGATCTTTTAATGGAACACAAGGATACCAACTTGTCATATATATGCCGACGACTTCTATATCCAAGGAATTAATCCTTGTCCTGCTGAAGCAGCTGAGGCCAATTTTGTAAAACCCAAGAATGTCCTAACTTTTGAACCAACTGTCCAAACAATACATGTGACCATTCATTTTGATCGTCTTGCAGAGTAGAAGTGTTAAGTGTTTATGATTTCTCAAAACTTAAAAGTTGAAAATTTTCAGATTTTGTTTACGTTGCTGTTTGAAAACATAGCAAGACAAGAGTTAAGAAGGATGGATAATATGTTAACTTCGTCTTATTTCTAAGAGTTCAGATGATGCCAATACTCAGGAATGTATGGAAGATACCCAAACATCACACCTTGTTTTTGTTTATATTAAATGTGTTTTGCCTGCCAATTATATTAACGGTAATTTCACTCAGTGGAAATAACTGAGCTTTAGAAAACAGCGATACTCTATCAACTGCGATCCCTGTAGAAGTATGGAGCAAAACATTTATCTCAAGTCTTTCAACAACAACAACAACAACAACAACAATTCTTTATTGACCCTAAATTGATATTACCTTGATAAATAATATAAATTACAAGAAACCATATATTGCATGAGTAAATACATGTCATTGCATTAACAAAGGTTGAAAATAAAAACGGGTACAGGTTCTTGGTGTCATTTTCAGTGTGTGGGGTTGCTGCCGGGAAGGACACAAACAAAGCCTGGAAGCCCTTCAAAACTGGGCAGCCAGAACTGTTGCGAGAACAGTGCGTAGCAAACCGGCAATGGACATCCTGAAATGCCCCACGCTAGAGGAGCGCAGACATAAAACTGTTTTTATTAAAGCTGGTTAAGAAATGCTTGCAAGGCCGCTGTCCTTTATATTTTAAGGACTACTTTAAACGAAACAATACAGTTCACACGCGCGCTACTAGACAGAGAAACCTTTTACATCTGCTTGCTGTAAGGACCGAGGTTGCAAAGAAATCCTTTTACTACTATGGATGCACTGTTTATAATGAATTATCCAAATAGAATTTTTGCAAGATTTTCTCACTGAATTTTAACTTTTAATGTGTATATAGTAATCGTACTTATATTTGTATATTACATAGAGTATCATTGATGTATATTATTTTTTGATTAGTAGTGCTCAGGGCTCTCGTTGATAGCATATTGCTTTTGTATCTGAAGGGATTACCCTGAGCCTTATAATCAAATAAAGGTCTTTCCAGTCACTGCACATGTCATATGGGAACTAAAAGATGAAAACAATTATTTCTGTGTTAAAAGATTGCTTATAAGGGTTTTCTGCTTAACACAGCAGTAGAAAGCGAATTCTCTCTTTGGTCCTACCTATTTCTGAAAATGGCACAACCTGAAATTTTACGACGTTGTAATAAACAAATATATCCTATTTTTTAAAAGCTACAACGTACGTGATCTCATAGAGAAGCCAGACATAGCAATTTTTACTGACCTAAATACCTATTAATATACATTACCCTTTAATATGGAACCGATCAGCTATACCATGATAGCCAGATGTGAAGCTTAGTTTTAAGAAACAGTCACATAAACCAAACTATTTTTAACTACTTAAAGATTATTATTAAAATTATCATTATTGTGTATTATCACGCCAAATTGATAAAGTCATAAATTATGTTATATATGTTCAGCTTGATACATCGGCGAATCCTGGAGAAATTTCGAAACATGAGGACGTCATAAAACAATCGGAGCTCGCTCAACATTTCAGACAGAATCTAAGGTTATGTTCCTTTTGTACAATCCAAATCCGGATTCCTAAATACAAAACTGGATTATGCATTCCTATATTCAAAATTTTCAAGAATCTGATTTTGGATTGCAACCCGAAAAATCCACTCCTGAGAGTGGCTTCTTCGGATTCAATCTGAATCCGGTTCCAGATTTCTTGCAAGGTCTGCGTTCCTTTTGTCAAATCAGCGAATCAAGATTTTGTTTTATCTGTCCTACGACACGTTGGTATTTTTGCGAAGAAATCAAGCAAGATGCATGGCGATGGCCAGGAGTGGCGGGAGAAGATCTGGACGATCCATGTAGACAAAGTGCTTTTCATGTTGTGCTTTTCTCTTTTGTCCGGTTGTATACCAGTACAAGGTCACAAAGTTTGCATCTGTTACTACACGTCACAGCCTTTATTAATTCGATGGTTTAACTGATTTTTGGTGAATGTTTGTACTCGACGTGACTCGCTCGATGATAATGTGTTCAACACAATATTTTGTAGCAAGTTTTCTGTTGTCAGTGAATTATTTGACGAAATTTACAAGTTCTCTGACTAATGTAAGGCTCTTACTGTTTTGATTGTCTTCTGCCGCAGGAAGATATTTGCCCAGTTTAGTTCGAAAACTTTCGACAAGTCTATTTCAATATTGAAATACTTTAGAAATATTTGGCTCACATGGATGTTTTTTTTGCGAATCAGTTTCTTAAGTACTCCAGTTGTGGACTTTGAAAGGCCGGTATTTTTGTATAAAAATGTGCCCATGTTTCCATGAATTGTGAAAATGTTGAGACACATAAATCGCTTCCACGGGAACGTGGAACAGTGCACTGAGTACAGTATCCACTATTGACTTGAATGAACTTAGCCTTGTGCTTCAATTACAAATGACCAACATCTGATTTCAGATTTTCCATTCCATTATCACAGGAAATCCAAAATATCCAGATCTTAGGAATCCAGATTTTGATTGTACAAAAGGAATGTACCCTAACTTACCAATTTAATTGGAAAGTCAACACAATCTATCACCCATCGAGAATCGGAAAAAGTTAGAATCGTTATTTATTGCTAAATTCCAACCGTGCCTGAACAGACAGTTAAGGTTCACGCCTATTCTCTCAGCCTATTCCCAAAGGGGATCACACTAATCTATAAATACAATCAATTTACTGCCAAGCAATACATGGCCTCATAATGATCATATGATTGAGAACGTTTGTCGTCTTTTCTTATACAATATATTTTTTAGCTTAAGGTTATCTTTATTATTATTATCATAAGATTATTATTAGTATTATTATCACTACTATTATTATCAATGCTATTACTTTTGTTATTACTATTATTATTAGTAGTGGTAGTAGCAATAGCAGTGACAATAGTAGCGTGAGAGTAGTAGTGGTAGTTGTAGTGTTTGTATTAATATTACTAGTATTTAAAGTGTTGCTGTTGGTAATGGTACTAGTGATTAACGTACTATTGGTTGTGGTGGTAAATGGTATTTATGTCTTTCATGATGTTGGTGGGAGAGGCAGTGGTAGTGGCAGATTTAGTGATGGTAGTAGAGCTAACGTTAGTGTGAACTTTAACGTTCGTGTTAGCTATAGTGATAGACTTAGTAGTGGTGATAAAGATAGTATTAGTGGTACTAATAATGGCAGTGATAGTGGTAGTGGTATTCCTTATGGCAGTGGTAAACTGGACAAATGGAAGTGTTACCAATAATGGTAGTTCAACGCTTAGTGGTAGTTGTACCCTTAATGCTAATGGAACCCTTGGAGGTACTGCAACCCTTAGTGATAGTGGAATCCTTAGTGGTAGTGTAACCTTTAGTGGTGGTGTAACCCTTAGTGGTAGTTGTATCCTTGGATGTAGTGGAACTCTTAGCGGTGGTGGAACCCTTAGTGGTAGTGAAACCCTTAGTGGTAGTGGAGCCCTTAGCAGTGGTAGAACCCTTAGTGGTAGTGAAACTCTTAGTGGTAGTGGAGCCCTTAATTAGTGGTGGTGGTATCCTTAGTG
>JAOBYH010035562.1:0-12313 GCA_025403525.1 Umimayanthus kanabou | reverse complement strand
GTAGAGTTTGTTGCAGAGAGTACAAGTGATACAATAAATGATATTGGAGGTTGTGCAGTCGAAATGGTCATTTACTTTGTACGATCCTTTGGGTCCTTGAATGTGTGTTTTAGAATTAATGAACAGACATGTGTTGCAAACTTTACGAGAGCAGTTGAAAGTCCCCGGTTCTAGATTAGAAGGAAGTGAACTTCTGACATTCATATTTAGATAGCTTGCTGTGTATGATCAACTGCTGTATTCCCATAGCCAAACAACCTACTGTACATATAAAGTAAGTAGAAGATACATGTACATGCTGATAAACTGGAGGGAGCTGAAAGGGTTAAATGAGTAGAGTGTTTGACCTTTTGGTTGAGGCAATATGATGTTATGCAATATTGTATTTGTATGTTGAGTTTAAATGCTATAAATGAAACATGTAATATTGCATATTGCATAACACTATCCAGCTGCAATGTTCAGCAAAATACCAAAGTTCGGTACCTAGCTTTCTAACAGATTGTTCAAATGATATTTTGGAATCAACAGTGCTTCAGATAACAGCTTTTATACACATAGATTATAAACAATTTTGCATGCAGCTACTGGAATGAGAGAATTTAAATTGTTTTATGATCAGAAATTATGTTCTCTCAAATGCAGGTTGAGTACACCTTGGTCAGATTTGATCACGAGAATAAGAAAGTTTACCTTAACCTAAGAGCCAAAGAAGTGCTTGATGTCCTGACACAGGAAGAAATACAAAACCCAGGGTGAGTTTTATCAAAGACTTTTAATAATTATTTAATTATATTAAAGAATAAAGCTGCTAGGGCCAAATGAGAGTTCAAACTGTCACTCTTGTTTGACCACCAAATCTCATCCACTCTCATCAACTCTTGAGTGCTCTCATAAACTTTGAATATGTTCAAAATTGTTATAAGATTTTCATGTGTTTGTTGAGCAACTCTTGTCGATTCACGTGAACTGACATCCCCGTTTAGTCATGTAGACGAGAGTTGAACAAAACCCTCATCCAAATCTTGTGCTCGAACTGAATGGTGTCTGACTAGACGAAAACATAACATGGAATGATTCAGAGGACTCAAGAGAAAAGTTGAGAGAAAATGAGACAAAGATGAGTTTTTTCTCAGTTTTTCAATTGTCATACTACATGACATTCCATATTATACTATTGTCACAAGAGACACAAGCAAAACTGTTTTTATTAATATTGCTTTAAAAACTAACAATTTCCGTGCTAGGTGTTTTTGTAATACCATTACCCATGGGCTTCTTTTGTTTTTAAGTCTTTTTCATTAGATGGGCTTCTTTTCAATTACAGGATACTGGCTTAATTTCAAGATTACTTTAATTTGCAAACTCTTGATTCAAGAGGACTGGACTTCTTTTCGAGATGAATGTTGCAAATATTGATACTGATGACTGTAAAACAAATAATTTAATGAACAGGACTACTGTGCAAATTTTTCAACCATGAATTTAGTCAAATTTATTGTTTACTGTCCAGTAATTATATTATTTTAATGATATTAATATTATTTTAATATTCAATTTACAATAAGTATTATATAGTGTTCATAATGACTCACAGGACAAAAGCAGTGAGCATAAAACATACAACAATTAATATATTAATATACTGAGTACCATAACTTACATTTTACGTCTTAAATTTTCTCTTAAGTACTATACAATCATGTGTATAAAAAGGTAGAATTTAACAATAAACTGACTGGCTAGAAATAGTAACAGTCATGAAGATGGAAATAAATACGTGTAATAATATAAGGAGTTGCAGTGCAAACTTAGCATCAGGATCCACATAGTAATACCTGTGGTGACAATTTATTTATTGTTTAAAGGAAAAATCTGACGGCATGGAGACCAGAGTATGGAAGCTACATGGTTGAAGGTAATTTACATTATTTTACAGTGTACATTTCAAATAGTGTAGGTTGTAACTGAGCATTCAGGTCTTAATACTCGTTAGGTGTTTCATTATTGTGTCACCGTACGTTTGTTTAACATGTTTCTACAGTACTGTAATTATACCCAGTGTGCTATTTTCTGCCTTGTACAACTTTAATGAAGACATAATTTTTTATTATTTATATAATTAATAACTAGCTAGTGAACATTGGCATTCTGAGAGCTAGTTTAATTAATTTGCAAACTTGTTTCAAAATCAATATTTTGTATTATGGAATTTGAGATTGAATATGGGGTATAACTTGGTGTAAACCTAAAGTTTTTGTTAAATAATATAAGGATTTAAAAAGCCTGACAACTACATGGTGTGGCTAAAACTATATACTAGGTTGTTCCATGTCAAACTTTAAGAAAAGTAGAATTATAATGTGGTTTTAAATACATGTGCTAAGTTAAAGTGCTGTATAAATGTACCCCAAATGATACCTTCTAAGTGCTAGATCTGAAAGGAAAGTGGGCCCACATGGAGAGGGAGAACTTATAAATCTCTGACCCCGGTGAGAGTTGAACCCATGGCCTCAGAACACATTGATTACCATTGCTCATATCGTATGCAATCAAATCAAGTAATCAGTTGAAAGCCACATTCATTTATAATTAATTAAAATTGATGTTACTGTCATGATCAGTTGCCTCTGAAAAATTTTGTTACTGCTGTGGGATCATTACTTTCAGGATTTTACATCAGGTGATTGTTAAGCTCGCACGTGCACCTGTTTGTACATGTATTCAATCATGTGCATTATCAAGTTGCATGGTAAATTTCACAGGGACCCCAGGCAATCCTTATGGAGGCTGCATGAGGCATTTCAACATGATCGAGGCCAACATGCAACTGAGGTGAGCTCTTTTTAAATTAGTCTACAGTACGAGTAAATTATGATACATTTTGCTGGTACAATTAAGAAGAACTGTTGTGTTATCTCATCACACATCATACATCTCTTCTCATCTCATCTTAACATAATTGCCCCACCTTGCCGTGCTATCTCCATTACCTTACCTCACTTTACTTTGTCACACCTTAACCTCATTTTACTGGTCTCACCTTACCTTTCCTTGCTTATAATTATATTGCACCAGACCTGGTCTTGCTTTACCTCACCTCAACTTTTACTCGCCTGACCTTACCAATACCTTACCTCCAACCCTACCTGAACTCACCTGACCAGACCTGATCTGATCTTACCTTACCTCACCCCAACCCTACAGTACCTGAACTTGTCTGACCTGACCTGATCTTATCTTACCTCACCCCAACCCTACCTGAACTTGCCTGATCTGATCTTACCTTACCTCACCCCAACCCTACCTGAATTTGCCTGACCTGACCTGATCTTACCTTACCTCACCCCAACCCTACCTGAACTCACCTGACCTGACCTGATCTTACCTTACCTCACCCCAACCCTACCTGAACTCACCTGAATTTACCTTACTTTACCTCCAACCCTACCTGAACTCACCTGACCTGATCTTACATGTACCTTACCTCTAACCCTACCTAAACTCACCTGACCTGACGGTGACCTGACCAGACCTGATCTTACCTTGCCTCACCCCAACCCTACCTGAACTCACCTGACCTGATCTTACCTTTCCTCCAACCCTACCTAAACTCACCTGACCTTGATCTTGCCTTACCTCCAACCCTACCTGAACTCACCTGACTTGATCTTACCTTACCTCTTCCCAACCCTACCTGAACTCACCTGACCTGATCTTACCTTACCTCCAACCCTACCTAAACTCACCTGACCTTGATCTTGCCTTACCTCCAACCCTACCTGAACTCACCTGACCTGATCTTACCTTACCTCACCCCAACCCTACCTGAACTCACCTGACCTGACCAGACCTGATCTTACCTTGCCTCACCCCAACCCTACCTAAACTCACCTGACCTGATCTTACCTTACCTTCAACCCTACATGAACTCACCTGAACTGATCTTGATCTTACCTCGATTTTCCTCTGACCCTACCTTAACTCACCTAATCTGGCCTTACCTAATCTGATCTTACCTGATCTGGTCTTATCTGATCTTGCCTTACCTCACCCCCTACCTACTTGGTCAAGTAATGTAGGAGTTAACCCTTTCCATGTCAGTTCTCAGTTACTCAGAAATGTTTGTTTTTTGAAAGATCTTTTCCCTCCTCCCTTACATTGTTGAGACGTGTATTATATTACATGTGACTGAGTATAGACCTATTGTTTTTAGGCGGCATGAAACTCTGGAATTCTTTGGGCATGGTGACACTGAGAGTGGAATGTCAATTGTTGGTTTTCCCAGGTAATGTATAATAAACATTTCTTAGTTTTCTTGTCTTGGAATAAAATATTTGGCATACGGCTTTGGAGGTGGTTATTTGCTTCAGAGGAAGTTTGTGCATCAAACTATCAAATGTACATGTACTGGTCAGTTCAGTCAGTAAATTGTAATTATTCTAAATTTGGCTAAACTGCAGAACACCCCCACTCCCTACTCTTGTAATTTTGTTACTGTGCACATTTTTCATTCTATAGAAACATTTGTGCAGAAGACTTGAGAATAATAGTGGGGGGGAGGGGAGGGGAGGGGGAAGGGTTTTCTGCAGTTGCTCCCTTCATTATATGTTTAAGGAGTTTTCGTCACATGTGAAGGTTGAGAGTATGGTGAATTCAAAGAGAAGCATATTAATTAATTTTTATTATTTCATCTAGAATTTAACTATTATTAGTTTGGCTTGTTTTTTATTTTTTGGGCAGCCACTGCCTTCCCATGCTGGGATTAATCACATCTATTAACCTTTTCAACCCTAGCAAGTTTTTCAATATCGATCTTCTCCTTACAATATCAATACAAAATAAGTTGTTTTGTTGTGAGAATATAGGAATTGATTACATGTATTGTTTACAAGCTATCCAGTATGAAAAGCTAAATTCTCCCAAACTGTTTGAAAGGAAAGTATGGATACCATTTAGGAGAATTTAGCAACCTGTCATTTGTCATGTTTGGGACTGAAAGGGTTAAGGAACTATCAAAGTTGAAAGGTGTGGTTAATTTATCACTGGAACAATAGACATATAAATCTGCTGGTCAATGAGACCTTTTCTGTACGCGGCGTTCTTGGTCTCCCATCAAGCATGGTCTTGTGGAATGTTTCATTGGGAGATAACAAGATGAACCAGACATACAGTGTACCAAGGTAGGGCTCAACAACATCAGTCAAAAAAACCATGTAACATTTCCTCAGAAGGGAGTGAAACATGCATGGCATCTTGTGGCACATGACAGGTGTGTACTGCTAGAGATGCCACTTGCAACAAATGTAAGAAAACGAGACATTTTGAGGCAGTCTGTTCTGCTAAGTACTAAGTTGGAAGAATACACCAAATTCTATGAGTATTTGGGGATCCTCACCATATACATGTATGCTACAGAAGGGCAGAGAAGTCATCAAACTCAATGCAAAAAATGGATTTCGACAGCCCTGACTCAATGGATAGTCCCATCTACCAACCAGCTTTGTCACACTGTTGACAATACTTATTTGACTTGTTAAGAATATGAGGGACCTTGAGCAGTTAGGATGTGAACAACACGAAGGCAGCTGCTGGATTTCCAACTTTCCGTTTTCATTTTTCTTGTTTGTATAACTTATTTGTTTCATTTTTGTTTTATATGAAGATGTGTGAATGGGAAAGATCAGAAGCTTCATTTTTTGAGCAGCACGAAGAATAAAACGATTCAAACTCTAACGTTCGCTTTTCCACTAAAACCCGAAAATTGAGCTTTTCACGTTCTGTTTCCTAAAGACGATGACAGAAAGGTGGCCAGCTGGTTGCACTCCCATGTGAAGTTATTGTATTCTGTAATCAAGTCTATTGTTTTACGTTCTCGTTCATGTTCGCGTTCTTGTTGCTTAAGCTCTCTATTATTATAAATTATGTTGAAGTGTTAAATTGTGTATAACAAGGGTAAATGTTATGATCCACACCAGTTTTTGAGTGTTGTTGTATTCACTGCAGGCTCGGCTGTCCTGGGTTCACTTATCCACCTGCCGAACCCACTACAGTTGGAGGAGCGTCGAATTCATTGTTCTTCCCAGACCAAGCAATCAATGTTCACCCGAGATTCAGGTGAATACTGCTGATCAGTTCACTCTTTGATCTTCACAGCCGGTCGGTCTGTCTCAGTGTTTTACAGAATTTAACAGAAAACAACAAACCATTCTTCAAGAATTTATCTCTTGTTGTGACTCACAAAGGGTTACGTCGAAACTAATTTGTTTCTTTTTACGACACATCCCTGTTGTCTTGTCATTGCTTTTCTTCTTTTCCGCATTTGTTAATCAAAATTTATGTTCGTACCTAGCACACTAACACGAAACATCCGCGAAAGGAGAGGTTCCAAGGTTGCTATCAACATCCCAAGTAAGTTTATAGGCAAGAGACTATCTTATATAGATATCAACAATACATCATGTGAGAGACCATCCTAAACAGCGATCAACATTCCAAGTACGTGTAAGTTCATACCTGTAAGCAAGAGAATATCCTACATGTATATATTCATGTAAATATCAATATCCAAAAAAGTTCATAAGCAAAAGACCATCCTATATAGATAACAACACCCCAAGCAAGAGACCATCCTATATATATATATACATATATATTAACATCCTAAGTAATAAATTATTCATATGTAAGAGAACATCTTACGTAGCTATCATCATCCCAAGTAAGTTCTAGGATGCTTTGTGTCAGAGACCCTCACTTGTGTCTCAAACCGTTCTTTAATCTAATCCTTGGCATCATAAGCAAGAAAACATCCTATATAGATATCAACATCCCAAATAAGTTTATAAGCAAAAGACCATCCTATATAGATATCAATGTCCCAAGTAAGTTCATGAGCAAGAGACCATCCTACATAATATTATCCTATTCTTGGTGTCCCGTTTTTAGTTTTCAAAGATGAAAACACTCCTTCACCATTCATTGAGAAGTTTCCAGAGGTAGAGGGTGAGGGAGCACAGGCCGCCAAGCCTGACCATATCTACATGGATGCTATGGGGTTCGGAATGGGCTGCTCCTGCTTGCAGGTGGGCTGCCTGTGGTTCATTTGTAACTTTCTGGCGTTGTGTTGCAGCTGTAAAAATGTCAAATATAGCCTTCAAAATACCTTAAGGTTAGTCTATTTTTAGAGGCTACTAATGTTAGCGATTTTAGCGATTTTGAAAAAATCACTAATATTAAGTACTCGCTAAAATTAGTTGTGTTCCTGAGTATGTAATTTCATCTGACAAATGTTCAATTAAAATCCTTAAAGTCGCTAAAAATAGTTGTTGCTAATTCTTTCTCAGACAAAATCACTAAATTTAGTAGTCGCTAAAAATAGTAACCTTAAGGTACTTGTTTTTGTATTTGTATTTTTAAGGCCTTGAAGATGTCCTTGAGGTCTTGAAAGGTCTTAAGTTTTGTTCAAAAAATGTTATCGTTTTCATGGTCAAGTTTTGAAGATTGTTTGCATGTAAAAAGGGCTCGTTTGTTTTCCTTGTTTTATGCTAAAACTATTGTTGAGAACAGGAGCTACAAGTTCCATAAGTTGGCCCGTATTGTAACTTTCAAATAAAAGATTTCAAAAAGAAAAATTAGGTCTTAAGTTTTCCAAATTCGGGTCTTAAAAATTCTTAAAAAGGTCTTAAATTTTGTGAGTTGCAAGCTGCAGGAACCCAGTAACCTTGGCCCTGACGCTAATCCTAACACTGACCAAAAATAAGCTAAGATAACAATGCAATCAAAATTATGAAAGGTAAGATGGATATAAGGAAAAAGGTATGTAGGACCATTCAGTACCAATGCCTACATGGACTCGTAGTTTCCAAAAATCTATACGAACCCATTTTTAAATGTTGCAGTACTATGGATAGCTATAATTCTAAGCGAGTTAGAACTCAGATTCAGACTTAAAATGATACAAGGAAGGAAATTGATGGGATTTTACCTTCTTTCCTTTCCATTTGTGACTTGCGCATGCATGTTCTTTTAGGGGTTTTTTGCCAGTTACCAAGCTGAATCCTAGAGCATAGCAATCATGATGTGTTTTTGTATCAGTATGCTTGTAAGTTAAAGTTTTTATTGGAAAGTAAATTGTTGCTATATTATCAACACTCTCGTTAACATTTTGTTGTTTAACTATTATTTCAGATGACATTCCAAGCCTGCAGTATAGATGAAGGACGATTCCTTTATGACCAGTTAGCAGTCGTCACTCCTATTCTTGTAAGTGTGGATTTACGATTATGATACAATGCAATACCACACCACACCACACCATACCTCACCATACCATACCACACCACACCACAGAATACCATACCATACCATGTACTATACTATACCACCATCGCGTTGATATGCCATTTTGTTTAGCCAAGGCTTTAAACTCGACTATACATGTAAAAGCTTTATTCTTAGGGCGTGTTCAATTGACTCTATTCTGGAATAGGAATAAACAGAATAAAAACTTTGTTCAATCTTATCGGCCACAATTCCTGCCAAGTTAGGAGAACAGCACAACTGAGTTATATCTCTCGCCCCAGTCATTACTTTTAATAACTGCGAATCACGAGAGAATTTTGAAATTTTATTCTTATTCCGGAATAGACGGAATAGGGTCAATCGAATGCACCCTTAATGAATTATTAACGCCAGCACCGATTTGTATCATTTCTCTTGGATGAGGATTAAACTACAGTCGAGATAAATGACAGAGCTATGTTTGACATATCAAAAGGGCAAAAAGGATTTGGCTGACCATTCTGGGGGAGTGGGAGAAAACACAGATTGTGATCGTTGAAAGTTGTCTCTCAGAGCTGTAAAAAATCTTCGGAGTCATAGTTCTACGGAAATGTTTCTTAGTTATGATTCGACAACTTTGGTTCAAGTTAGCGTGTGTGCTGTTTCTGGGTTAATTCAGTTAGTCATTAATTGGTCAATCAATTCTGCTTCTATTGTTTCGGTAGCCTCTTCTAATTTGATTCCGAAACAGACTGCATGTTGTGAAATTTAGCTGACAGTTGCACAGATATTTGTGACTGTGTAATTTTGATTCCACCTTTGGATAAACTCGTACGCGGTTTGCTTCTGATTTCTCACACAACTACTGTAAATGTCTGTCTATCACTGCAAACGTCTATCAACTGACCACAGTGCAAAAATGTTTGCGGTATTTGGAAATGACCCGTCGCTGTACTAACGGTTTGTTGCTCGTTTGTGTAGCTTGCACTCTCCGCCGCTCAGCCCATTTATCGTGGTTATCTTGCTGATGTGGACTGTAGATGGGACGTGATTTCAGCATCAGTTGACGATCGTACCCCAGAGGAGAGGGGTGAAGTGGTATGTGTAATTCTATTAAACTAGACTTTGGACAACAAGTAGGACCGGGGTAATATGTAGATCCTTATTGCTGGGCCGTGATGGTATGGGTAGTTTAACAATCTGCTTCCTCTAGATCTCTCCCTCTAACTCTTTTACTAGTAATTCAATAATTTCCCTCTGCTGCCTTCAAGCCCAGCTAAACATTTTCTCTTCTTTTTTCAACCCCAAGAGAATGATAAGTTTGTTATATCCAAATCGTTTAGAAATTGAAGTTTTGCAGAGATTCATCACTCAGTCACCCTGATTAAGTTTCAACATCGACTTAAGCCAAAGTTTTGCCATTTCTTTTTTCGAAATTTGTGTTTTGGTAACATGTCCATTTGAAATAGATGGCAAAATGTTAAAAGCAGCCAGTCAAGTGACACACGTGCAAGCGCTGTAGATGTGAGCAAAACTAACGTTTTCTTTAAAGTTCTAAGTGCCCAGTAGAGTAGCTGCTTGATTTTACCATCTGTAAGCTGTTAGGACAAGCCTGACAGTCCTTAGAACAACAGTAATTTCCCCCGCTGCTTCCAAGCTTAAACAACAAGTTCCGGTACAAAAGGTAAAGCCCCTCCTCGTTTCACGACTCAAAGCTCCAAAATCAAAATTCAGGTTTTAAACCATGACAAACTTGTGTCTGTGAGTCTTCTCTTGTAAAATGTAGAAGACTGGAGTTTTGTATTTGCAAAAAAGTAAATAGGCAGTAAAGGATAGCGGTTGGACTTGGGTGATGACTGATAGCGGTGTTTTCTAACTTCAGGCCATCTTGACAGCTTCCCACTTTGATAGTTTGCATTCAGATTTTTGCTTTTGAATTTCGCGCTGCAAGCAACGAGTAAGAAATCAGTGAAGCAGAGAATCGGAGGTGTTCGCTCTGGCACAAAAGCTGAATGTCAAGTGAAAGTGTGACTGAGCTGATCAGTCCCCTTTATTGCAGAACTTTCAGTTCAACTAAAATGTTTCATTTTTCGTTTTCAGCCTTTAAAGAATGACAAGTTTGTTATCTCCAAATCTCGGTATGACTCCATCAGCTGTTACTTGTCACCTGTGGGCAGAGAATACAGCGACCTGAACCCCGTGTACGACAAGGAAATTTTCCAGCAGCTGATTGACGGGGGTGTCGATGAACAGCTCGCCCTTCATTACGCGCATCTGTGGGTACGGGACCCCCTGACTTTGTTCAAAGAACACATCCATGAAGATGATGAACAGAATTCTGATCATTTTGAGGTATGCAATGGACAGTTCAACAAGTAACAAACTAGTTTTGCATTTTTGCAGTGACGCGTTTTCAGTTGACAATTGGCAGTTTTGTCTAAATAATTAATATTTTGTCGTAAAACTGGCACTTCATAACGATCAGTGAAAAGTTCTAAAATTGATGATGAAACGTGATTCATGTAAATTTGTCATTTTGTTAATAAACATGTAAAAACTCTTTTTTATAGTTTTTAAACTACCAAAAGAGACATTTTTATTTAAGAACGCTCATAAAATGTTCATTATGAAAGGAAACGACAAATAATCGAGCTTGTCGACATTCTTCCCAGCCAGCTTTTCTTTAAACTGGTATTAAGACTTTTGGAAAGTCTAAAACGAAACAAGGTTAACAATCATGCGATTAATTAATTACAAAATGACAGAATCGATTTAAATCGTTTTATATTTCGTGTATTTGCACATTTTCTTACAGGCGTATTCAATGAAAACCTTAGTAATATTTCTATTCAAAGGAAAGGAAATAGGCAGTTTGGGAATGATGGTAAAGTTTTGGTGAACGATGGCATTTTTTAATGAATGACGGTGACATTCTTTTTATTTAATATTTTCATTTCCAGCTTTTACACTGAAGTAATATATTTTACAGAAATTTACATTACTGTGGTGGGGAGGTATGTGCATTTCATCAAAGAGGAAGTTGAAAACTTCGTGGACACAGAATAATGCAGTGGTCTCTACTTCATATGGGAAGCTGTTTTATATAAGCTGTGATTTGCGATAAAATTGATTCTGGAAATTACATTAAAGTTTGGAACAAACTAATATTAATAATGTCAAGGCATATTTGCACAATGTCATAAAGCGTTTTCCGGATCATTTTTGAACGACCGATGTTTCTGCTATGTTCAGACATTTAAGGTCAGTGAAGTTCTCTGCAGACAGTCCAACTTCCGGTATCAGCGATTTGGCATACCTGCGAGGAAAAAATGTTAAGATCGAACCCTGGACCAGTATCTGAGCATATATTGCATACGAATGTTTTGAAATGTAGTGTATGGTATGGTTACCAAGAATATAGGTATGTATGTATTTTGTTGAAGGTCGCATGATATTTTCTTGTCTATCTTATCTGACAAAACAGGATATTTTCGAGGTTCGTATTGGTACTTGTAAATTGTATAACACCACTGAGTGTACGGTTTCTTTATATGATCGATAGTAAAAACACAAATGCTTATATTTCATAGTTATGAATGCTTTAATATATATTTTTGTCAACAGAACATCCAGTCCACCAACTGGCAGACGATGCGTTTTAAACCACCGCCACCAAACTCCTCCATCGGATGGCGTGTGGAATTCAGGCCCACTGAGGTGGGTCATATGGAATTGTAGCTCACTCGACATGAAGTGTTAACTGTCTCAGCTTTTCCAATACACCACTTAACACGTGCAAGAAAACAAATTTGGTTTTAAAAAGTTTGAACACAAGAATACTTGTTAACCCAAATCTTGTTAGTTATAAGCAAAAATTGAAGTCGCTATACCTACATGAAAAAGAAATTGTATAAAGGAAAACACAGTTGAATCTCGTTAATTCGAAGTCCCATGGGGAAAGGAAAATGGTTCGAATTAATGGGGGTTCGAATTAACGAGGTAAAAATCAGTAGTAAGGCACTCCAAGGGG
>JAOBYH010035561.1:0-17500 GCA_025403525.1 Umimayanthus kanabou | reverse complement strand
ATGTGGGCCTCAACTGGGGAGCACTGGGTTCGAGCAGAGATTAAAGGGACTGTCCCAAGGTATGATTATGCAATCTTTAAATTTTTTTTAAGATATCCGGGCCAGTATATCTCGAAACCCCTCCCCCTAAAATGTCCAAATCTTACTCCTGCTGGCCTTAATACAGAGTTAGCGTTTGCCACAGCTTAATCAGCCGGCCATTTGTCCTAGTTGGATTCGCAAATCAGCGAGTTTGTAAGATTGAGCAGCGAGTAGTCATACGCGTATTGATAACATTGCGTAGTCGGTCGGTTTTTCATACATTTTGTTAACTCTCGGTTTTTGTTTCGAGCCGATTTACTGGTTAAGTTTCATACTAATCGTTTATTAATTCACAGTTTTCTAAAATCAAAACATAGCCAGCGTTTAAACTAGTTGTCGAAAACCCACAAAATGGCCATTCATTTTGCTTGTTTTGAAGCCAGTAGAAATAATTGATGTTACTCTTTCTAACTTTTGTACCGGTCTACGAAAATACTCATTTTGTTTGTCTTGAAGAGCAGAAATGATTGGAGCTACTCATTCAACTTTTAAACCAGTTGACGATAACCCATAAAATGACCATTTTGTTTGTCTTGATAAGTTTAAATGATTGATGTTACTTGTGTATCGAAATTCAAAAGATGACCTAGAATCTTCATAAAAT
Source organism: Umimayanthus kanabou (assembly GCA_025403525.1). Taxonomy (NCBI): domain Eukaryota; kingdom Metazoa; phylum Cnidaria; class Anthozoa; order Zoantharia; family Parazoanthidae; genus Umimayanthus; species Umimayanthus kanabou. The sequence goes on along the minus strand of JAOBYH010035561.1, from coordinate 16,815 downwards.
TTGGTAACAAAAAAGTTTCACACGTTAACTTTCGGTACAATACTCCATTCTAACATTCCTCTTACCCTTCAGTGTGGCCAGTTGTCTTCTCAGTTTCTCGAGATCTGCCCTCAGCTGGGCGTTGTCATCCTCCAGGCGGTCGATTGTGTACTTCCTCTCAGACCATTCCTGCACCTGAGCGTCGAAATTTTGCTGCAGCTCGCGTAGTTTCTTCTGCAGTTTGTTGATCTCGTTCTTCAGGTCTTCGTTTCTTGCCTTGGTCTGATCCAGAATTCCTCTCAGTTGAGCCTGTTGTTTAGCCTCGATTTGAAGCTCTTCTTCCTGGGCCGCAATCTGGATAAATATGAAAGAAGATACTCTGTTAATAGTCGTTTCTTTAACACTGAAAAATGACGACTATTTGTACGTTCGACCCTTGATAGCTCGAACACTCGATATGTCGAACCTCCTGCTAACTCGAACTAAATTTGTTCTCCTTTCAAACCAATTTCTCACTACTTTATTCTCGATAACTCAAAATCCCGATATCTCGAACTATCAATAACTCGAATCAATTTTATATTTCCCTTGAAGGTTCGAATTATCGGAAGTCAACTGTATGTACCTTGCTGCGAAGTGCGGCGATCTCTCGCTGTAGGTCATTCTTAACGTTGTTGGCGATCTGGTTGGCTGCTTCCAGGTCAGCGATCTTTTTGTAGTTGTTGAGCAGCTCCTGTTGCTGACTGTTGATCTTGTCCTGGGCCTCCTCCTTCTGACTTTCCAGCTGAGCAATCTTCTGTCTCGCGTTCACCAGGTCGTCGGTGAACTCTTTGATCTTGGTCTCGTATGTACTGTTGTATGCCTGTAGGCGGGAAACTTTGTTCCTATCGGGTGAAGAGAAACACGTGAGTGTCCTTACAGGTCACTAGATATTTGCCAACACAGTTATATTTTATCGTTCATAAATAGAATTAAAATCGTAGTTTTAACAACAGTTACAGCCATGGTCATATACAGTTGCGTAAATACCAAAAACCAAACTTGATTATATTGAGCTTGTTCGGCATAACGTCCTGGGACTGGCGTATGTTGACAAGTTTACACGGGATCAGTAACGAAACATTTGATTATTGTAAAGACAAAGCAATTTGTTTGTTCAGGTTTTAATCCAGTATGCGTACTTACGTTATCAAATTGTTTCTTAATCATGATTCGATTAAACCTGTTTTGGTAGTGGTGTGAGTGCAGTAATAGTTATGTCACAATCAAAGTCACAATCACAACCACAACCGCAATCATAACCATAACTAGCCACAATCACAGCCTTGTAGATGTACATTCAGAGTCATGATGTCAAGGTCTCAAAGTCACGATCTCTCTGTCACGGTCTAAGTCACAGTCTCACAGTCACAGTCACAATCACAGTACACAGTCTCACAGTCACAGTCACAATCACAGTACACAGTCTCACAGTCAGTCTCAGTTACAATCACAGTCACAGCCGCGGTCTCACAGCCGCACATTTACTAACCACAAACAACCTTTTAGGTTTTCATTAGTGCTGGCGTAATATCGGTAATATACCATTCTAAAGTTTACCTCAGCGACTGAAGTTCTTGCTCCAAGGCAGCAACTCTGTTCTTCCATTGCAGAGCTTGATCAGCGTCTACCATGTCCTTGGACTTCAGGTTGTTTAGTGCGTCTTCCAATTCCTTGTTCTTCTTTGTCTTGTAAGCAGACTCGCCTTCCGCTGCATTCTTAGCGCGGTTTGCTGTAGACAGATCTCCCTCCAGCTTGCTGATCCTATTTCGGAATGCCAAGATGTCGTTGTCTGCTTGTTCCTTGTTCCTCATTGCTTTCTTGTAGGCATCCTCTAGGTCTTTGTATTTCTTTGAGGAGACCGAGGAATCTTTCTTATCTTTAAACAAGTCGTCTGGCGCGGATTGGAGGTCGCCCGCTTTGTTCTGGACCACCACAATCTCTTCATGCAGTCGATCTTTCTCGGCTTTCTGACCTTCCAATTGGACTCTCAGATCAGATATGGTTTTCTTCAAGCTGGCAATTTCTTTCTTCAGCCGGTTCTTGTCTGCATCCAGGACTTTGATACGCGACTCGAGGTAGTATATCTTCTGGTTCTTTGCTGCGATTTCAGCTTGCAGCCGTTCGATGTCCTTCAGGGCGTTCAAGTACTTGTTCTTGAAGTCAGTAGCAGTGGCATTAGCGTTAGCGAGATCGCGGCGCAGCTTTTCGTTTTCATCTCGTAGAAGCTGTATGCTGTGTTCCAAGGTTGCGATCTTGGACTCGCGCTCTTGTACCTGGCCATTGAGCTCCACAATCTGGTCCGAGAGACGGTCGTTTTCCTCCCTGAGTTTCACAATCTTTTGTTTTAGCGCAGTTATTTCGCTCTCCAGCTGTTTCTCGTTGTTCTTGTACCAGTCAATCTGGTTCTCTCGATCTGCTAGCTCCCTCCTTAGCGTGTCATTCTGGCTGCTCAGGTCACCAACTTGACGCTGGGCGGCGGTGAGGTCCTGTCTCGCTCTCTGCATGCGGTCGCGAGTATCGTCAAGCTCTCCACGGAGATCAGCTTGTCCCTGCCGGGCCTTGTTGAGCTCATCTTCAAGCTGTGCGATCTTCTTCTGCAGGTTTAGCAGCTCTCCATTCAGTCTGTCGTTCTCCCCGTTAGCAATGTTCAACTTCAGCTCAGTCTCTCCAAGTTTCCTCTTCAGTGCGTACACTTCACTCTCCAGGTCAGACTTTCTCTTCTGGACATCGATGATAGTCTTCTTAATAGCAGCCAGTTCGTTCTTCAGCATGGAGTTCTCACGCTGCATGGAGTCGTTCTGCTGGCGCAGGGACGCGATGACACCTGGGGCGTCAGTCTGGTCACCCATCTTGTCCAGCCTCATCTTAGTCTCCTGAAGCCTCGCTTTCAAGTCCTGGATTTCGTCTTCAGCGTTCTTCAGCTGATCATTCCTATCCTTCAGTTGGCGGTCCAGTTGTGCGTTGTTGTCTTGGGACGCCCTCAACTGCCGCTCAAGCTTGCTGTACTTGTCTTTCAGGTCCTCAAGATCCTGTTTCAGCATACCGACCTCCAAATCATCCGCTGCCTCGACTGGTGCTTCAGTTTCCTACAATTACGAGAAAGAAAGGTGTTCGGTTTTTAAAACTTTAAATACAGGATATTGTGATTTTCTTACATAGACGAAAAAGCCACAACATTTTTGGAAATCTGCGGAAGTTTTCGGAAACTTTGACTGTCGAAAATGTTTTCGAAAGGTTTTCACGATTTTTGAAACTTCTCGGAATTTCTTCGGAATTGTTCGCAAAATCTTTGGAAACTTTCGGAAACTGTCACAAAAATGTTGCAGAAAGATTATGATAATCTTTTTAAAAAGGTAGTAAAATCTTCGAAAATCTATACTATCTTTAGTGAGGGTATACTCATTGAGGGTATAAGAAATATGCGAAATGTATTTTCACTAGTAGTGTATTTTTCATAGTAAAAGCTAATAATATTCTCTTTCCGAAGACCAAAAATGTAAAACTCAAGAAAGAAAACTAGGTAGGGTTTTGGAGTCAAACAAATACTTTAAGAAAGTACGTTGTTCGTTGAAAAAAATGTAAAAATGAAGGGTATTTTTAATGCGCGGAATAAGCAAACCTTGTGCTTTCTAATAGAAAACTAGTGTACAAACCATTTATCTCTTTAAAATATATTTTGATAAATTTTTGACCAAGAAATTATCTAGGTCTATGTTTATCTAAATTAAAGCAAATGTTTTTAAAATCAACTTTTTCGCCTCTGATACTGTAATCGCTTAGTTAAACAATTTGATTAACAAAAACCTCACTTACCATAACGAATGACGGTTCCTCAAACTGTGGAATCGACTCCAACGCGGCGATCTTCTCTTGGGCCTGCACGATCTTATCTTGGAGTTCAGACTCCTTCTCATTGGTAACTTTGTTAGCAATGTTCAGCTCAGTGATCTTTTTCCTGAGGTTGTTATTCTCATCTTCAAGCCTTCGAGCTTTATCGCGGTTTAGATCACTAGCATTTTCAATGAGCGTGTTTCTTTCGTTGGCCGACATCAAGGCCTTCTCGTATTCCTTGATCTTCTGGAGCGCAGACTCGTAATCTGCCTCTAGGCGTCGCATGTTCCTCTTCATGATATCAATTTCTTTCTCGAGTTCCTCATTGTTGTTCTTCAAATCGCCAATGGACTTATCTCGGCTCTCGATCTCTTGAGCATAGTAATCGATCTTGCCTTGCAGCTCCGTCAGCTGTCTCTCGAGAGCATTCTTGTCGTCTCTCAAGAGACTCATTTGTCGTTTCAACTCGTCAATTTTCTCTGCAAGATTGTTGCGCTCTTTAGTGATATCCCGTATCTCCTGCTCCAAATTGGTGACCCGCAGTTCGCTCTCTTGGAGGTCCTCCATAGCGCGGTTCCTCTCGGTCGTCAGTCTGGCAAGGCGTCCCTCCAGTTCGTTGATCCTGTTATTCAGATCCAGAATTTCTTGTTGGTTTTGAGCAAGTTCGTTTCGAAGTCTTTCGTTTTCGTCCTTGGCATTGTCTAGCTGCGATTTAAGTGCTTCGAGCTCGCTTTCCAGGTATTCCTTGCTCTCTTGCAGGTTGTCAATCAGGTTATTTTTCTCCGCCAATTCTTTCTCAGCTTGTTCAAGGTCGAGCTTTATCTCAACAATTTTCTGCTCCTGATTAAGAATGTCGTCTCGGGCTTTGCCAAGCCTCTCCAAGGCATCGTCAAGTTGTTTTTGCAGAGAATCTTTCTCTTTCTGTTCATTATCATATTTCACTTCTAAATCAGCGACTTTGTTATTGGCTCCGATCAGGTCTTCTTTGACAGCTTTGCGGTCCTTGTCGCTACGATCCAACGCATTCTTGGTATCACGCAGTTGCTTGTTCAAAGCGTTAACCTTAGCGCGGAGGTCCACATTTTCCTGCTGCAATTTCTTGTAGTCGTTCTCCATCTTCTCCAATCTGTTCTTGTAGGTCTGCAAGTCTTGCTTGAGCCTGGTCTCCCGGTCTGTGCTAGCCTTGAGCAGAGTCTCAATCTCAATGTAGCGTGTGTCATGAGCCACTCCGGCACGATCTCGTTCTTCACGCTCTTTGTTCAGATTGGCAATCACGATGTCAAGTTTACTCAAGTTGATGTTTGCCGACTTTAGGTTGTCTTCCAAGGTCTTGATTTTGTTGAGAGCGATCTCCAAGTTGTTCTTGGTATTCATCAATTCCTTCTTCAGGACTGAGAGCTCGTCTTCTGCAGCTTGTTTTGCAGCTCTAAGTTTTTCAATTATTGCATTCTTGTCAGCAATTTCTTTCTCTCTTTGCTCGCAGGTTCGCTCAAGCTGCTTGAGTTGCGACTGTAGAACCATGTAATCTTCCTTTAACTTCCTCAGGGCGGCGTTAGCATTACTGAGATCGGTTTTCAATGTGTCACGCTCCTTCTTCGTGTTTGCGAGTTGTGACTCCATCAGGGCCAACTTGTGAGTTTTGTTGCTGAGGTCGCTTTCCAGCGCATTTCTATCAGCCTTCAGATCTTTGATTTCGGACTCAAGCTGAGCAATTTTCTCTTGAAGGGACTTGATCTTGCGGTCTGACTGCCTTTTCTCTTCTTTTAGACCATCATTTGCAACCTTGACAGAAACAAGCTCGCGCTTCAAATTGTCGAGATCCTTCTGAAGCTTCTTAAGCTTTTCATTGAGGTCGGCAATGACTTCATCTTTCTTGGCAATGACGTTCTTCAGTGCGTCATTAGACTTTTGTTGCTGGTTTACTTTACCTTCCAATGCAGCGATGTTTTCCTTTGCTTGAACCATTCTATTGTTTGCATCCATCAGCTGGTCTTTAAGCTGGCCGTTTTGCTTGCGCAGGGTATCTACTTGGTTTTCTAGCTTGTTAATCTTGGACAACAGATCATGGAGGTTGTCTTCTGCAGCTTCTTTTTCATTCACTGCATTGTCCAAGTCGTTCTCGAGCTCATTGACTCTCGATTCCGCCACCAGAAGATTGCGGTTCAGATCATCCTTCTCGCCTTCAAGATTTTGCAAATCCTTGAGGAGCTGCTCGATTCTATCCTCGTCTGCTTCTACCTCGGCCTTCAAGCGGTCCAACTCCTTCTGTCTGGATTCATCTCGATCTTCGAGTACCTTGATCTTGGCTCTTAAGTTCTGCAAATCCTTTTCCAGCTGAGCGTTCTTCTCACGCTCGGCGTCAAGCTGACTGTCCTTGTCCATTGTGCCATCCATAAAGTCACTGTAGCTGCTCTGAACTGTGTCTACCTTTTGGGCGACAATAGCACATTCACTCTCCAGGTCTTGGTTTCTTTGTACTGTGATTTCGAGTTGAGACATCATGCGATTTTGATCTTCGTCTTTGTTGCTCAGCTCAAGTTTCAATCGCCTATTTTCCTCTTCAGAAGCTTCCAGGAGCGATTTAACGTGCAGCAGTTCCGATTTTATTTCATCTATCTCGTTCTCTAAATCGTTGATTCTGTTTTTGAGGGTCTCGATTGTGCTATCTTTCTCGATGATTTCCCGACGAGAGTTGTCGTTAATACGTTGCAGCTCGGAGATCTGGCTCTTCAGTCGATCAATTTCATCTTGGAGTTTCCTAACGACGGCATCATGGTTCTTAGCATCTTCTTCTAGAACGGAATTTCGGTTCTTAGCATCCTGTAGTTCGGCCTCCAGACGGTTAACCTTGTCTTGTAGTGCCAATACGTCTTTCTCAAAGTCGCGTTTTTCATTGTCGCAAACCTCAAAAGCAGATTCTAACTCAGAGTTTGCATCTTGTGCTTGCTGAAGTTCTTCACTGACGCGGTTCTTGTCGTCTTCCGCTTGCCTCAGATCTTCTGCCAAATCGTCATTTATTCTGTTTGCATCCATGAGCTCATCTTGGATCTGTTTCTTCTGATCTTCTAGAATTTCGTTCTTTGTGTTCACTTCCCTTACTTCGTTCTGCTGCTCATCTATTTTGTCTTCCAGGTTCTTGATTTGATTTCTGAGGTCGTCGATGGTCTTCTGCTTTCTGTTGTTATCGTTCTTCAGCTTTTCGGCATTGCGCTGGGCCTCGGCCAAGGATGTCTGCAACATGTTGATTTCTTTCTTCAGCTGGTTCACTTTATCCTTCTCTGCCTCTAGGTCCTGCTTGAGTTGGTTCTTTGCCTTAAGAGCAGCCTCAAGTTGAGCTTCTAAACTGGCGTTCTTACTCCTCAGCGAGTCAACCTGTCTTTCGAGGTCATCTCGACTGTTTTCGCTCTTCTCCAAGGCAGCTCTCAAGTCTGCAATCTTCTTCTCAAGTGGGGCGATTTGGTGTCTGAGGTCATCTCTCTCCTTCACAGCAATGTCGTACAGCGACTCAAGGTCATTCAGTTTGCCGTGGGTACCACCCAGTCTACCACGCAGTCCGTCCAGCTCCGAGACCGATGTGTCATATGAGTTTTGCAACTGCACGTGCTTCACAGAAACAGTCTCCATACTGCTTTCCAGCTCTTGAATCTTGAGACGGTAGCGCGAGACCTCACTCTCCAGCTCTTTGACTCGGGTGCTAGACTTGTTGTACTGTCCCTCGAGACTTGCCAGTCGGCTGGTCACCACGCTGTATTCTCTCTGTAGATCTTCGTTCTCCTGTCTCATGCTGTCCACCTGAGCCTCCAACTCAGCAACACGTTTGTCCGAGCTACGAAGATCTCGCTCCATATTGACACGCTGCTTGGTCTCAATCTCGGCTTTCATCTGAGCTTGGGACAGGTCCTGCTTCAACTGCTCAACGCGGTCTTCGAGCTCGCCGTGCTTTTTCTCGTAGTTCCGGATGATCTTGTCTTTGCCAGCCATGTCCTCGCGGAGACGGTCCGCCACCTTCTTGTTGTCGAGAGCTTTCTTCTGATAGTCAGCAATGGACTCCTTGCTTCTTTTCAGTTCGCCGCGCAGCCTCTCCAGCTGTCGTTTCAGGTCTTCACGCTGCTTTTGAGAGTTTTCTAGCTGAGCTTCGTACTTTCTCACTCGAAGATCACAGTCTTTCTTTGTGGCGTTCAAATCCCGGACAGCCTTGTCGTAGTCGGCCTGGAGACGAGAAAGCTTCCCCTGCAGGTTGAGGATCTCTTCTTGAAGTCCCTCGCGCTCATCGTGGGCGCTCTTGAGGCTAGCCTCATAAGTACTGATCTCTTCACGAGCGAACAGGAGCTCGTCGTCTTCTGGAGCACTTTGCTCTACTGTCACCTATCCATAACAATTAGTCTTTTACTCTCGTTATCAACACAAAATAGCTATACTTCACGCTGTTCTAGGATAACGCATAATAACTATCGTTATTATTTCTTGACTTTCTGTCTATTTTCTCAGTGTCTATGTACCTAGTTACCTGGTCAGTTTGACTTGGCAGGCCCGGCGGAAGCAGTTCAGAGTTGGTCCGGCAATAATAGGACCGAGCGCCGAAATTTTGAAATTTAGCTTCTCGAAAATGCACATTTGGCGCATTCTCAGAGAGAATTAACAAAAAAAATGAACCGAAACTTACGGTGAAAATGTGCATGTGTTTAGCAGCAAATTGACATTTATTACAGTACAGTAATGGATATATTCAAATAATTGGTTTTCAAACGTAACTTGCATTTCTTTTGGCAATTTAAAGCCTGTGTTCATAACATTCGTATTTATGCAAATGCAATTATCTCTTGTTTCTGGTTTCTGTCGCTGACGAAATATTAATAACTTCCAAATCGAGTGTCGCTATCTCAAGTGCGTAGGTTGAATGCTGCTGTCGCAATTTGTTGCTATTTTCCTGTTAGAAGATGTCGCCTTCTTATTCTATATACTTTTTATTTTAATAAGTTCACAATTTTTTTAAATGAAGGACCAACCGGACCGGTTCCGCCGGGCCTGCTTGGCTGTCTGTTCTTGACAACGTTCTGTATTTTCTGTTCGAGTTTCAGTCTATTACTTTCTTACCATCTGTTCAACCTTTTGTTTGTCCGTCTAGTCCTTCCGTCTTTCTGTCTGTCTGTCTGTCTCTCTGTGTATATGTCTTTCTGTCTGTGTCTGTCTGTCTGGTCCTTCCGTCTGTTTGTCTGTCTGAGCGACTGATCTTCGCGTCCGCCTGTCCGCCACCGTTGATCTGTCTGTCTGTCTGTCTGTCTGTCTTCTGGTTGATTGTCTATCTGTTTCTTTACGCTTCTTGTTTTGTTTTGTTTGCTCGAGTTTACTTTGTTGAAACTGTCCAATAAATTTTAACGTCCTCAGCGTTGTTGCAAAATTGCTTACCACTAACCAAAAGTTGAAAGTATTTAACCTACAATTAAGATCCCATATGAGCGATCCGAAATACGTCTTTCTAAAATTAGGAGAGTTAATTTGAAATCTGGCTCAACCCTGGAGTGATTTCAACCCATTTTCGACCAACAGGGCCCAGAGAGGTTGTCTTTTCTCCTATCTAACGGTAACTTGTATCTACTTGAAGAACGGTTTCCCTGCTTCTCACACCGCAGGACTAGACTTTCAGTTAATCGCTGCCTGTCTTTAAACTGTCTTTTTCAATACTGAATGCTGTCAATCGACACTAGCAACCGATGAAATCCATACCTCAGAGCTGACGATCATTTCGTGACGAATCGTCTCGATCTCACGTTGTAGTGCCTGCTTCTCAGATTTGAGAGTGGCGATGATGTTGTTCTTTGATGACAATTCGCGCAGAAGCGTTTCGTTCTCTGTCTCCTTCTCCAGAAGCTTACGTTTCACAGACATCAGCTCATCTTGATACCTTTGAAAAACGCATGAAGTTTAGTTTTTTGACTTAAAGGGCTCAATCACGGCTTTGCGCATGCTCAAAAGTCTATCAACAAGAAACTAAGTTCCAAGGTAAAATACAAATAAACAGGCTCAGTTCAGATACCAATCTAAGTTTTGCAAGCGGCAGAGGGGACGGATGGTCTGTATTAAGAGGCGATTAATTTGGATTGTGGTTATTTATCCTGATAATGCATCATCTTGTATTAGGTTGGTTCTGGGCCGGAATACATAGTAATACGCCGCGTGTGTTTTCTTACCTCTTTGATTCGCCTTTAGATTCTCGGAGGAGTTCCTCGAGCCTGATCTTCTGTCTCTTGAGGTTCTCGATCTCCTGCTGCAATGTTCGAACCTACCGAAACAACACAATCCAATTTGAAAATGAAGTCTTTTGTTGAGCTTTGGGCGCTAATTATATATTAGCTCTGTCAAGGGCGGTTGGCTACTAACAATTTTTACGTTCAATTTACGTCTTTTACAAGTCATCAAGAAAGCCAACCCTTTTAGTCTTTTCCAAAAACGGACTCCCCTAAAATGCTCTTAAATATCGATTGAAACAAAGTTGCAAGTTTCTGGCCTTCATTAAATTTGTAAAATTTGGTTTTAATTTCCATTTAGCTTCTTGTTGTGGTTGCAAAAAATCTTGAAATGACCAACTTTTCTGGATATTGCCTAAAAAACCGAATTACTTCTTGAATTTCCAAGTAACTTTCGGTTCCATATTGCCGGGTTGATTTGGATGGAAAATTTATCGAGAAAGCAAACTTTTTCGGTCAGACCTCGTGGAAGCTTGCAAGTATATTGTTGCTGTTTTGACCCAACCAGCAAAGAAAGCGACTTTCACAAAAGCAAACTCTGAGAAAAAAGCTGATCGCGTATACCATACAAAAAGTCAGAAGTTGAGAACACACATGGACCCATGAAAACGGCGGATTCTAAGCCACCCTCGGTTCATTGACGTTCAGCATTAGCTCTTCAGTAAGTTGTAAACCCGCCGGTACTAGGACCCAAATGATTGGCTAAAACAAAACTTCTAGCCTAAGCCCCCACGGATAATTAGCCCCCACGGATAATTAGTTTTAATGAAAAACCCTTTCGTGTAAATATCGGCCACGACAGCAAGAATAACAGTAAAGAGCAGTTTACTTTATTGACGTTTTGTAGACAGATGTTTCATAAAACGGTTTTACCAAGCACGAGAGGGACTATGGGAATTCTGTATTCTATTAGAGCTCTCATCATGCTTTGCGATCTGGGTTTAAAATTGCTTTTTTCACATGTTAACCTTTTGAAAAGAGTTATACACCAGGTATGATTTCTTATCCAATAGTTCATTTTTGTTTATACTTTGGGATCGAAGTTTTGTTTGCATGGAAAAATTTTACCCCGCCTGTTCATCCAACCCTTTTCCGGTTTGACCTCATTGAAAAGCTGAAAGTGAGCCACATCGGCAGATGTGCTATTGTTGAGAAGACCAGTCAAGTGCGAAAAATATACAAGAATTCTGTCTGGCCCACTTGCTGGTTTTTCGGCAAAGGGATGTTTTGATATGAGAAATAGGCATGTGGAACAGGTCAAGCTTCTGAGGCGTCTTGAAGTCTCAGAACCAGAGTACACGTTCACGCTTCCAGAAGCTTCATGAAAGAGTTCTCAATCGGCTCTTTATAGTCTTAAATAAACAGAAGACTGAAATTACTAACTTGCTCTAACTGTGAATAAGATAACTAGTGACGGTTTTGAAAAAACACTGATTTAATTTTTGCTACGCGTGAATGTGTAACAACCGTTATCGCAACGATATACGGATATTTAAGACAAAAGGGCGCTGGCTGTCGTCTGTTACCAAGTTTCCTTCAGTACGCGTGCGTAATTGCATGGTTGCTTCCCTTACGCTTGCCCTATGAGACTGTGGGCTCTATGAACGAGTTTGGTGGAGGTGAACAAGCAATTAGACAACTATCCAGAATTTCAAAGTCCAATATCATGGCACTTAATTCTTGAGGTTTTGTTCGCGTTTCAGATATTTTGGTCAAAGAGCAGCGTGTGTTGTTATGTAAGAAGTTAAGAGTTTTATAAATGATTCTTATCATTGGTCGAAAAAGTGTTTTTCCTTCTGGTCAGTGTTTTACAATCCACCTATGGCTATAGAGACAAAATATTCCAGTAAATTCAGTAAGACTCTTCAGTCTCCCCGCACGCTTCGCTTCAAGTGCCATGACGTATAATTACTCTCCCAGTATCCTGTTTATAATCTTTCCACACTAGTTGTTTGCTCATGAACTAAATTTGCCAGCGGCTGTTGTTTCTAAAGTTTCTTTGAAAAAAACAACAACTTTTCTTTTAAAAAAATAGAATTTAAGTGCTTAAAAGCATTTGAAATTCAGCCAAAGTATAAACGTATTTGTAATATAAATATTTAATATTTAAAATGATCATAAAAAAAATTCTCGACCAGCAAGGGAAGTGTGTGACTCCTGTTTCACTGTGGTGGTATCGTTGCCTTATCCAGATGTTTACCTAAACGTGCACGCGAAAACTAGTGCAATATGTTTCTCAGTTTTGTAACGATTCAAAGGCAGGGGAGGTGTGTAACGAAAATTCCTGTAACTGAGCGAAAAGAGAATAGTCAAAGCAGAAGGCAAGCCATACTGAATATATTTAACGGTTGCTCAAAAACACCAGATATTATTTTATATTAAAAAAAACACACAATATAGTCACTAAGAATTATTTTTGGACCTCCACATTCAATTTTTGCTGCTAATTATGACCCATGAAAATTAGGTGTTTCCGGCAGTTCAAAGCCCTTTTTATTGTTTGATATTGACTTTGTGGAACTTCGCCCATAATACATAATTTACTGAATCATCGACTTGGTGGTGTATTTTTGTACAATTGTTTCAATTCAATACTGGTAAGACTAGTTTATGGCCTTCAGATCTCTTGCTGTTTAGACTTGACCTGGGGTTGTGCACTCACACCATATTGAAAGATTCGTATACAGATATATAACAAGCCATTAATGGTTATCCAGATTTGTGCTATAATTATGTGATCTTGACACAGTATAGTAACTTTGATCATGTTACGCATAAATTTTTATAAAAAAGCCTTCGAACGAACATTGTTTCAAAACTTTCTGCTTGAGTTTTTTTTTAGTACACCCATTGTATTATTAAAACGACGTCTCCTTTCAGAAGCAGTCTTTGTGGCTGTCGCGAGACTTTATTAATCAGTAGGTTGATATGCATATGAATACGAAATTTAGTGATAGTGGGAAGTGAGCACTCTTGGGTCACTGACTGCATATCCGTCACCTTGTTGATATACCTGATGGCGAAGTGTTGAGCTGAACTATCAGATTTCTCTAGGACTTTTATTTTTGTGATCGTAATTATTTGATAATATTGTTTAAAAATATTTAGAAAGAACTTTGTGTTTAATTAGTCTTTCACACTCGGGTGATCGCGTTCTGAAGTCATTTAGTATTCACTGGAGTGCAGCCATTCGAGCGTAGACGCTTTATGTGATTATTAATTTCTTGGCAAAGTCAACATTTAAAGTTAATATAATACTTCGAAACTGTTAGTTGTGCAGGATACAAGTATCTCGCTGCGGCAGAATCTGGAATAGTTTCTTGCAAGAACTGAAGAAGTGAACTTGGGAAAAAGAAAAGGTAGGCAGTTGTAAACACTGTATATAAACGGGCGGACAGTCGCACAACTGTATTGTTATAACCTGAAACAAAACAATACACCCTAGATTTAAAACCTGGAAAACCGCAGCGCGTCACCTCTCTCAGCTGTTATTTTGATCACACCTCAAATTTTCGTTATCCAAGAACCGCTTATGAAAGTGATCAATTAAGCGACAAACCCAGGTGATAAATTAAGCACTGCAAATAAACAGCTGATAGGCTAATTTTGTCGGGAAACCATCCAACATTCCCGGAACATTCCTTGGCACCAAACATTTACAAGCCATAAATGATAAAACTCACCTCGCGGCTATGTTCCTTCTTCATTTCGTCAAGCTTGTACTTGTATTTTCTGTAGGCAGCTTCCATGTCGTTGAAAATTTCCTTGGCCTCGGTGATTTCCTGAAGCGTGATCTCATGGTCACCGTAGCCTTGGTTGGTGGTTGTTGTAAAGCTTTTGAAACTTGTCTTGTACGAACTTGTACCACTCGACATCGACTGTCGAGGAGACGAAGCCACCTCAAGCTTTGCAGTTTCATCCATGTTGCTGGACTTTAAAAAAATGCAGCTGTAAGTCTCTGACTTTTCTCTCTCTTAGCTACCCTGCAAACAGAACAACAAAATAGTTTTGTTTATCTGAGCTGCTTAAGGCAAGTGTACCAAACACCCCTACTTGAGCGAGCTGCAGTTCGAGCCTTGACGACTAAACTCGGCGTCCCTGCTCTGAGCGTTTTGTAGCACTTTCCAGTGATTTGCATAGATTACCCATTGTGTCAACACACACCCCTTTCTCATTAATCCGTCACAGATCATGGAGCAAGCCAATTCGATGAATCGAGAAACACATCGCACAAACACAGCCTTATACTTTTCTTAACACTGAGCGCACTGCTATTATATAGAGGGATTTCATTCAAAGAGGACCCTTGTTAATCGATTCTGTTGTATATATTGAGCTAAGCCAGAGCACTTTTCAACCAAGCGTCTTTTTTGGTAAGTATAAAACGGATAGAAAACTATTTGTTTTTATTTTCTAAAAAAAACTGCCTGCATGCGGCGCGGGGGTGTCGCTTGTGACGTTGACTCATCATCTTGTGACAATTTCCTTCAACCTTCAGTCACGACAACTGCAGTTTTTTCATTCGCCAAATTTTGATCAACTATTCCATTTCCTTGACCCTTAAAAATATTTTTAGCAGTAGCTAGCAAGTGACTGTAACGCTGGCCTCTTTAGCAAGAGGCATAACGCCGCTAGCATTTTAAGTGACTCCATATTTGTTGTGCACAACTCCTTCCATAAAAACTTGTTTACAAGTTCTTATATCTGGGGTTGTTATTACTGATAAGTCTGGGAACTTTAAAAATTTGCTTAACCGCTAAACCAGAGCATTGTTGAAATCCTGTGCCATAGTTCCCTTTGACTATCCAGGGAATATTTTTCTGTTATGCAAATTGAATGTCATAACTTATAAAGAAAGTTTGATCGTGGGAAATAAACTGTACAGAGGTACATGTTTTGTTTACCCTGTGTGAAAAGTACAGCCACTAGGAGTTTCTAGTTTTAAAGTTTTTTTTTGCGCGAGTTAAAATATTTAAAGTCATATCGGCAATATTTCTTGCAGTACAATAGTTTTAATTAAGAATTTTAAAACAACGAAACGTGTCGTTTATCTCAAGACCAAGTCATCCGCAAACCTTCTTAGCTATCAGTTATCTCGTAAACATTAAAATATACGGACTTTTGTTTCCTTGTGACGTGTACCGCTATACCGTACACTATAGTACACACTTTTGAACCTTCTCGAACATTTCTGTACGATCGGGCGGTAAAGTGTTTGACAGCTTTAGGAAGAAGCAGAGTGTACTCGAGTCTCGTTTAGAGTTTCGTCACGTAGAGCTTTACGGAAGCGGAAAATGTTCCTGTTTTGATTCGCTGCCCCAAGAGACTCGATCCATCGTTACATCAGCTGATGTGGCGCGTTCCGCAACGCTGCATGGCGTGGGAATCGGGAATGTGGGTCAAACACCAGCAAAACGGCCGACCTGCATCTCCATAAGAATTCAACTCTCCCGCGTGCTTGGGCCGGAAACCTCCCGCTTTTCGGAATCATTTCCGGCCTCCCGATTTTGTTCAATAAAATATAATCTCCTGGAATTCTTTTGTAGCTTTTTCGGACGACGAAAGAACGAAATGCTTTTCCTCGTTTCAATTGTTTTTCCAGCGTGGGTTTTCTTATCGATTTTTGTTGGCTCCGTGTACTTTATCCTGTTGCTTTTTTGCCTTCTTTTCTCTACTACTCTAGCAGCGCGCAATTGCAAGCTGTGGCGAGCGTCGATCTCGTGTCACATGCCTTATTTAGTGTGAACTTTGACGCAAATTTGATCTCAAAATGATTACCCCTTGCCAAGTCACAAAACAAAAGCTAAGCACTTTTAGACTGTTTGTCAGAAAGTAAAAAGATTATTTTTATATAAATTTAAGTTGCACAGTATTGAGTAATGGAACCCGGTATAAATATTTAGCGTCTTCGTTTGATTCAGAAAAGAAAATTCCGGCCCATGTCTTGCAGGTTACAATTTTCGTCTTTGGGTTGCTGGGGAGGGGTGCGCAGGGTTTTGCGCATGTATAATTTATGCACGTTAGAGTCCACTTTGGCACATATTATGTGACCTTTCTATTTTAGAAATTTCTCTCCAGATATCTAATTGCCCACGTCTTGATGGCACAGAAACACAATGGGCTTATCTTAACGGATCTTGCCGCAGTCACGTTCACTGTTGACATGTACATGTACCCAACTAGAGAGTTCGACTTTTTTAAAATATAAGGGGCGGACAATTAGAAAAGTGAGGGGGGGGGGGATTTTCAGTTTGCATGAATTTTTTTTTCACTCGATGCTTATTTTTTTTAGTCACTTGAGTGACCTTGCATGAAATGTACCTGGTTAAAAACTGGTAACCGATACCAATCTTTATGCTTCCATTTTATTTTTCGTTATTCGAATTTAACAATAATAATAATAATAATAATAATAATAATAGAAATAATAGTAATAACTCACAGTATAATTTCAATATAATAGTAATAATAATAATAATAATAATAATGATAATAATAATAATAATAATAATAATAATAATTATTATTATTATTATTATTATTATTATTATTATTATAATAGTAATAACAATAATTTATTTAACGTCGATTGCATAGGGAGTGGTCGCCCATTCTCGATCTCCCGAGCCATAGGCTCATGATAAAAGTGATCGACTAATAAACTAAAAATAAAACGTGCCGGTCACACTTTGTAGACGTGCCGGTCATACATTGCACA
>JAOBYH010035228.1:0-12321 GCA_025403525.1 Umimayanthus kanabou | reverse complement strand
CGGTAAATTATCCATACTTCACTCTTGACAATGTCCCCAATTATGGTATTAAGTAACAGCCTGACTTGTTAGAAGTTACCTCATTTGATTTCCAAGGTCCCAAAAACCGCTTTTAGGCGAAAAAAAGCTTTATTTTTACTTCGCCGGGAGATGTTCACTCAACGAAGGTCGGAGAGAAATGAAACCAAATTTGTATTTTATCCCAAGATGCTTTGCGAGTAATGATCACCCTCCTCTGATAATGACCCTTCTAACATTCCCTTTTCTCATTGGCTGAAAAGGTAGCCTCCATCTGACAATACAACGCCATTGGTTAGTGTCCTCCCCAGGGTTTTCCATGCGCAGAAAGGTTGGATATTTGGCTGCGTTAGAAAAAAATATGGAAAGCTTGATGCTGCAAACGGATCGAAAATTCCTCAGAGGTCCGCGCATACGAAATTTCGATCCCATCCGCCAAATGCCACTATAAAAGGGACCGGTAGGACCAGTCACACCTTTTATTAGCACGCAGCCTTTGTGGATTGAACATCTCCGACTTTGCGCTTCATTGACTTTTTACTTGTTGCTCACAGCGCAAAATTCAAACTAAAATATCTGATGTAAAAATAAAAGAATAATTAAGCGAGACTCGATACTGCTACCATTTGGATTTTTAACAGACAGTAAAGAATCGTAAACAATTCGTACTTATCAACGCGTTTCTATTTCCAGAAAAGTTATGGGATGTATGTTTATAACAAACTTTAACATTGGGTCAGTGGAATTACCCAAACCACAGTTTCAATATTTTTTTACTTGGCCTTAGAATGACTTATCACCATCAAGATACGGATTAAAAGAGCACAAAATAATGGTACAAGAATAAGAATGTGACATTATTTTTAAACCACCCTTCATAAAACTCAAAGTTCTCCATTTTCATGTAGTGCTACAGTCCCCATTTGACTCCGAATATGTAACCAAATTTTAAAAAGTTTTCAAGTTATCACGATAAAACACCGCCGTTTTCGATTACGAAAGTGCTATTTCGGGGTTTTGGCAGTAAAATACAAACAAAGCAGCCTTTCAGAAAACGCTGGCGTGGTTTTGGACTGCGAATAGTGTCAAATATGAAAATGTAATAATTGGTGCCATCAAACGCAACACGTCCGACTTAATAGAACTCCGGAAAGGGAACACAAAGGTCGGAAAACAAGGCGTTCGTTCTCTTTATTTATTTGAAATTACCAAATAAAAATTAAACAGCGATTTAGAGAATTTAATAAACTTTTCAGTGATATATAGGTTTATAGGGTTACGTCACTCACGAAATAACAGAGATATGCTTTGTAAACCGAAAACACCACTCAAACTGAACAGTAACCTTAAGCGGATTACTAACAACCTGCAAAGTCTTATTTATTCAAACGTTTTTGCCAAGTAAAATAGGCCTGAAACAAATGTTTTCTGAAACTGAAATCATTTCGAATACGAAAATAGGGTCAAATATTGCATTGAAGACATGTACGTGGAATTACGATGGTAAAACGTCATACATGTTTTTTTTTTTATCGTTTAATATCACTAATGAGAAATACCCGTAGAAACACAACTATCGCACTTTGAATTGGCTTCTCTCGATTTTTGACCGGGCCAGTACTATTAATTTGAAGCTGGGCCAGTAGATCTTGACAGTCACTGGCCCGAAGGGCCATCGACTGTAGGTGCTTTATTGTCGAGTCCAATCTCATTATTATCTCAGTAAACTGTTAGCCGACGTCAACTGAACAGCAGTTGAATGCATGTTATTTTGTGCATTTTACAAAATTTTGGCAACCTCTAAAGAGGCTGTCAAAATTCGCAACCTTTGAAGTTTTGTCACTTGCCAATTTTTTTTGTATTTGCAACTCAGCAGCACATGTGGAAAGTTTTGCAATAACTGATAATTTTGCAGCGTGTGCGACCTCTGTTTAAGGCTCGCACCATTAGAAACAAAAAGTAACGAAGAAGGGGGTAGAACCTTTTCTGCCTTTTAGCATGCAGTTTTTTCCACTCAGCAAAGATCTGCAGGAACATTTTTATGGATAAATAATTTGTGAAGTGTATATTTATTGCAGGAATTGTTTATATCTAACGTAAACATTTCTTGGGATGCAACACTGTGAGGTCTTCACATCCCAGAGATGCATGTTACCATTCTTGCAATGGCAAATAAAAATGTGAGGAGGAAAAAGGTCATTAATCAAACATCATGATGCACACTCCAAATAATTTTGTTGCAACGTAATTGATATTAACATTTTGTATTCCTTAAATATTAAATGAGTATACACGCTTTTTTTTTATAAGAACCAGTAAATTTTGGCGGAGGCTCATTGTTCTTAAGTTTTTGCACAATTTGAGCCATAAAATTGTTATAAAGTTATTTTTGTTTCTACAGCACAGGTTTATTATTGCTGTATATATACTTCGGCACTGTCATAAAACACGTGCGGTACAGTTTTGATTTTGTTCTCTGCTCACTCCGTGTTTCTAACTGCAGAAAGACCCGCAATAAAACCAGCGCTACATGTAATGACGTGTATGTTGTGTTTTTCAATAAAAATTGCATCTGAAGCCGAGTCTCAATTGTTCTTAGCTTGCTCTTAATTTTTGGGCAAATTTGAGCCTCGTTGTTCTTACAAAACTGTTCTTATAAAAAAAAGTGTGTATTGCAATAGTTCAAACATTTGATTTTGTAGAGTCAGACCAAGGGCAAGTGAAAAGAGTCAACAATTAAGAAGGTCAGATTACCAAAATTGTTGTGAAGAAGAAATTTGCAAGAGTCAAAGGCGCAAATTTTTAGGAGAGTCCAGATCATGCTCCCATGGGAACACTTCAAGAAATTATGTTTTGCTATGTACCTTTTTACACTTGGTGTAATTCTAGTTATCTCTCTCTATGATCAAGCAGGAATTACAGTTATAAAGTTGGGAAACCTCATCATTTGAAGGGTTTATCAAAATCATCTGGATTTTGTGGGTTTGGATCTAAAGCTTCCTGTTGCAAAGCATACAACTGGCCCATCTGCTCTTCTGAAAGAATCTCTATGTCTGTCACAGACAAGTCTTTTCCTATTTGAGTCTCCTGTGTAAGCTGGTGCTCAAGCGTGTCTGCATAGATCTGAAACAAATGCAAAAAATGATTAATTTAATTAAAATAACCAAATGGTACCAAAATGATATCTAAATGAATATTAAACTACAAAAAATATAGACATAAAGGTGCCAAAATGAAACCCTTAAATTTGTGGACACCCCGCTCCCATCATTTTTTTTTCTGGAAGTTCCCCCCTGAGAAGTGTTTTCATCACTGCTTTATGTACAAGTAAGTAGGGCTTTTTAATTTGGGAGCCTAAACAACCAAAAAAAATGAGACTGTACCCCCATCTCCCTTACACGAGGAATGTATTTGTGTATAGCACCAAAGGGTAAAGCTTTAGGGCTGTTTTGGTTGGAACTTGGGTATAGATATCAACATTTTGATCTGTAAGTGGGTATTGTGTTTGGATGAAGATATAGAGTGTGCTATATCTGATTCGTACCCAGTCATGTTTACTAGGAAAAGAGAAAAAGAAAAAACATAGAAGTGCAAAGGGAATGCTGGTAAGGGAAACTCTTCTTTTCTCCCACAATTCCTCCTGCCCCTCTTGCTCCATTTTCTCTAGACAAAAAATCTCATACCTGATGACTGGGTATGAGTCAGGTGCCATATGACATATAAAGACTTTTTACAGCCCTGAAAATGGGTATCAATTTGAAATTGGGTAGGGAAATTCACTATATTGGGTCTGTAAACAGGTACAAGACTTTCACAAAGTGCTCTGCATACCCTCACCAAAATGATTGAGAAATACCTGCCCTGGAGAAAAAGAACCTTGGACAGTTGAAAAAATTGAATATTTAGATTTAATTGTACTCATATTCAAATCCTTGGTTTTATCAGGGCACTTTTTGATTTGGGCTAGGGTTTCATGAGCTCACATTTTTCAAACAACAATCTCAGACTGTTTTAATCTGAGATGCTTGTATTATTTAACAAACCACAAAACCAAGAGCACTAGGTTACCCTATATGTACACCTATGCAGCAATAGCTTTATATATTTAGTACTCTGACTGATTGTTTTCCCACCTTACTTTTATTAAAAGGATAATCCTGATCAATATACAATACTAAATTGATTATTATTAGTAAGAATACTATCTTGAATGATATCAAATTTTATCTGTGATTTACAGGGTTCAAAATAATGTTCGTAAAATATGCCTAATTTTGTACAATAGGCTGTTTTCCATAACCCAAAATTTTTGTTGTCTGTTTTCACTAAGCAGTAAAGTATATACATGTACTATTACACGGGTGTGTTTCAGTCAATTAGGACAAATTAATTACGGCATGTACGTTTCTTTTTTTAAAACCGACGTTTCTTAATACATGTTGAGTAAACCAGACTCAACCTCATCTTGTCAATCGATGAAGAAAAAAAGTGCTATTCAGAAGTGAAAATTTTGGTTTTACAAGCACAATTGACTCTGTCAGTGAAAATAACAACTTTGCTGATTTCCAATCTTAAACTATATGGCAGAAACAAAAATCATCAGCAAGGTCCTAAAACTAGTGCCGGCTATCACTGGCAGCCAGCGGCTATTTTGAACCCTGAGATAATAATTTTTCATTTAGTTCTTCTTTTTTACCTTCCACTCATTTAGAAATTGTTTGGCTTGGGACGGAGGAACCTTTTTATGCCTTTTAAATTCATCTCTTGCATACTGGTCGCCAAGTGCCTTTGGACCAAATGGTAGCAATCGATGGAGTTTTAAGATGCGTCTGTACAATGTACTTGCAGTGGGCATATGTGGTTTGTTCACTTGATGAAAGGACTGTCACTGATATAAGAAAAACATGGCATCTTAAGAGTGTCGTTTTTGGTTTTTTCCAGCCTAGCTAATAGTTTAGGAACACTGCTACTGTCAAATCCGAATTAACCTGATAGATCTACCATCACATTATATTATTTTGGATCTGTAGTACACGTAAACTAGATGGATTTCATTGCCAATTTTTTCGCCATTATTAGCTAGAAAGTTAATGGCATTAACTTAAGTTTGTAATTTTGGCCACAATGCTTTTGCAATAATTTACTACAACAGCATTTTTCTGTAGTTCTTGAGTTGGTTTTAGTTAGGGTGTAGTTTGGTATAGTACTTACACAATTTATGAATCATTTAACTCAAATAAAATGTTTTTTAAGGAAAATGAATGAAACTAAATGTGCATCAAATAAAAAACAACATTTATGTGCAAAGTGTTCACTTATTTTTAGTTCACACAAAATTTGCTAAAACCATCCAGCTTGATAATCATCTTCAGTCTCTACAAACTTTACCAAGAACGAATGCTTCAAAAAAGAATATCAATCAAATCTTGATCAACAAAAATTATCAATTATCAACATCAGTCAATAACTTGACACAGATTTCTAATGTTATATATTAATTTTCCTTACTGCTGTCAAAGCCGAGAAACATCTTAGGGAAGTTCAACTGAACAATTACTAAAATCAACTCAGAAACACACGTATATATAAAAATATACTGAAAATATACGTTTACTGCTGAGTGCTGGAAGAAAGTCAATTTATAAAAATTTGATGTTCACCTTATCCATCAGGCATCACGCTGGCATTTCACCTCTAATACCAACACTTCTACATCCTAACTTAATTTATCTAGTTTAAGAAATTTTAAAAACTGGTGGCTTTTTTGGAGTGAATTGTGAGTTTCCTGCGGTAAATAACTGCAAAATGCAACGAAACAGCAATCCGGTCACATAAATAATTGAGAAGCAATTTCCTTATACCGACTTCAAAACCGCAATTAATTACATGTTAGGTAAGCTGGCGCCACAACTTTAAGCAGTATTCTACACGTGCTCAATAACAAGTCGTGACCTTTGGTTTTACCTGAAAATAGCCTTCACTTATTTGTCTTTATAACCGAAGAAAACATCCAAAAACTCAAACAGTTTTTAATACATTGCCAAAGTCGTCAGGCGCACCCACGTTTCTTGCTGAGCCCGCGATTGTTTATGTTGTAGCTCCGCTGGCCCACAGGAGGCGCCCACTGACTGGTGACAGCCGCACGCAAAAAAAATGAAACGTACAACAAGGAACGAATAAATCTGAATATATTTACAAAACTAATAATGCTTTCTGGCCAGGTGAATATCTTTGTGGGAAGTCAGTTTGATCTGTTTTTCCTTACTTTACGTTCATGATGCTGTTGAGGAGGGTTTTTCTCGGGAAAAGACAAACCCGTGAAATGAGCGGAGGGCTGTAAGAAATGGCGGCAAACTCGTCTTCGCAGCATTCTTCAAACGTTTCAAGTGGAGTATGGAATCGACTGAAACCCGAAGATTTTCAAGAACTGCAAGAATACACGAAATGTAAGTCATTTTGCTTATTTCATGCTCTCTAGTTAACCAAGTACTTAGGGAATGGTCCAAACTGTTTGCTTTAAGCCATATGTACCGGGTGAGTTTGTTTCTCGGACACTGACTTGCTCATGAAGAACTAAATAAATGGATTTCTGGCCGCCCTGCGTTAAATTGGATCGCTTAAAACACCAATGAAAAAACCCAAGATATTGCAAAGATGAAGCTTTACCTGAGGGTAACACTGTTACTTGATGTTAGAGGTGATATTCGCGGTATCTAAGAGAGATAGTGGTTTTTTCCGGAGTTGGCTGAAGAGAGGTGAGTGTTTGGCCAATACACACGAACAGGCCAAGATGATTTTGTCATGAAATACGCGCTCTTGGGGAATACTATATTGCTGCTGTTGTCGATTATGGAACCCCGGGTTTTCACTCAGCTGATGGCTTTACATTTATCACGAATGTTACTGGGTAAGAAAAATCAAGTCTCGGTGTAATCGAAAGTCAGTCAAATGTAGCGTGAAAAATTCCCGCTCCTGTAGAAATAGTATTTTTACCGTATTTTTGTTGTGGTGTTGTGATCCGCTTTGGAAAGCTTGTGAAGTAAAAAGGTAATGATAGCCAAGGACTACTCGAACACCGCCTATAACATCCTAATTTTTTACATGTATAAACAATGCTCTCATAATTGTACTGCGTAGCAAATGGAAGAAGGTTTTTTCCCTAAATGTCTTTAAAATCGGTAAAGCTTGTTCAAGGCTTGGCTACGGTCGAAAGAACGATTTCAGGAGCCACTTGCTTGACGGCAGTCGAACGAAAACTCGATCGAGTTTGTTCGTAAAATATTTAACTGCCAGTTTTTAGTCCTTGTTTACATTGAGTTTCGAAAATACAATACAGTGGTCATCTACCGCATTTGTGTAGTGTCTTATATTTTTTAGAAAGTTCAGTCCGAAATCGTTCAGAGACTTGAAAGGAATTAGGGTTGCGAGAAGTTTGAATAATATTTTTTGAAAAGGAATGAAATAAGCTTTTGAAGTACAACAGTAATTATTATTCGAATTTCATTGAAATGCCAAAATGCCCACACCTTGTAAACCAGATAATATTTAAAGGTTGAAGTTTTATTGGAGAAAAATTGCAAAATCTGTTGCCAATGTTAGTTTGGTCTCGGTCAAAATTTGGTGGTCTGTGTGTGGGCAGTATTCTCGATACTTCCAATACACTGATTGGTCTTTTTCGTCATGCCTTGTTAAAATTTGTGGTTTTCAAGATGGCCATATATTAATACCCTTATAATAGCAGATGGCGGCCGTTTCATCATTGACCAAAAAAAATCCGGGGAACAAGATAGGTGCGAGATAAATTCCAAAACCTTTCTGTTACACTACTTAAAACCTACGCTATGACTGTATGTAACCGCAAATCTAGCGGTCGGAGCGATTTCTGTGCGTTTGTCTTCCAAACGAGTGCTCAGAAAACGTCCAGGTTTCCACATAAAATATTTATGACATTTGGGACATAAACACAGCAAGCTAAATAAAATGCATAATATCATATTTTACCATCAGTGGGTCTTAATGAGTAGCACTGAGAACACGAAACGAACAAGCTCTTGTATACTTGTTCGAGTGTTTTATTTTTGCATACAGCTTAGCTTCCTGCTCTGACACGGGAAGAGCATTGTTTTGTTCTGGAAGATCCACTTTGGGGGAAGATGTTGGATTTTAATAGAAAACAATAATGTGGTCGGCTTTCAGTTCTCGAGTCAACGTTATTCAAGAGCTTTTGTACGCCCACACAAATGGAATAATTTGTAGAATTATGAAGAAGTAAATATGTCAGTTTCTTTATGTGCAGCACACTGAAGTAAGAATTGGTCGTTTTTACTTTTAGCGATGTATTTGTCAGCATGATTTTGCAAGTAAACTGGTACATATGTACATACACAAATGGGTTCTGTTTCTTAGTTTCTTAAGACTTGACGGAGCACTTTTTTCCCCAAATTTATCTGCATTAACCATTGCTCTATCATTTATTATATTTCTTTATGAGTTCTGTTTATCATTAATGTTTCTTCAACATGGGGCCAGCCAGTGTCCAGTGAGATTGATTTATGGATTTTATAGCCGTGCCAAGAGGCAGGTTGTATTGTTTCACCCTTTGGCAGTGGGTACTGTAATGGGTCCATGGGTGGTGAAAAAAATTAATGAGATGTTTTGCAAAAAAGCTTCCTTTTAACTTCATAGCAGCATTTTCCCTTTTATACTTTTAAAAGTAAAAATACTAAGATACAGCATTGCTTAAAAGGACAGATTTGGAAGCTGCATATTATCATCTTAAATATTGCTTTTTATTGGTCTCTTTCAAGTTCAACGTTTTAATGCATTTACAAATTATAGTCTTTGCATTGAAGTCATTGAAAGGAAAGTTGCAAGCTGGCAGATGAGAGTGCTGAATGTGATTTTATCATCCACAATAAAGGCCCTAATGATGACTTTCTATCTTTTACTTGTGACTATATGGCATGGAATGCAGTGAAAACGAGTCTGATCTGACACTTTTGGTTGATGGAGATTCACTGTCTTAGTGTCTAGTTTTAGGATTTGTGCCAGTTTTTATTTTTGCATTATACTGTTGAGTATTGCTTTTTTAGTACATGTAGATTTTCTATTCTGAAGAAAATTTATTCAAAATTTTCAAAGATTTAAATCAAGTCTGATGTGTTAAGTCTTGTTTAGAATGACATAGAGCAGGGAGTTTAAATGATTAATGTTTTGATATTTTGTCATCAGATGCTAAGACAAGCCGTCTCACTGATGTGCTAAAGCAATTTCGAGATGGAGTGTATCCCAAATATGACCCAGAGAAGGTTGGTGGATAAAATTAAGCACAGTTTTTTGTCGGATTCAGTTTGATATATATTTAATAATATTTTGACATTTTGGTTGCAAGCATATACCCGGTGCATATAGCATCAATCGGGATTGTAACAGATAATATACAGCTGTACAGTAAACCTTATAGAATATGTAATAAGTCATTTACTATTTCCTATTCTTTTTGTACATGTGAAAGATAATATTTTATCATTAATACTAAAGTTGCAAAGAAAATCTGAAATGTGTTATATATCAGACCCTCAATTTTTGAAATGTCATGACAAGAAGATTCAACAGGCATGTGCTGCACAGAACATTTTATATTTACATACATGTCTGTTTAATGAACATTGCTAAATTTGTACATAAATTTATCATAAAGATTGCCATTAACTCTTATCCTCTGCTTGTGACATTGAAAAAACCAAGTGATGCCCTATTCTGTGCAGCATTGACTAATAGTACAATACAGAATATTAGTGCAGGGTGGAAGATTATCACTTTTCATCAACAAAACAGGCAAGAAATAACGGCACAGGGAGAAATATGAGTGGATGCATTAAATCTGTTACAAGCAGTACTGCAATAACCTTGCAACATATCAAAATAATTATATGAAATCAAAACTGGAAAAAAGTCTTTTGATACATTGACTGGTTGAGTACTTCACACTAAATCTGACAAGAGTAGGGTAATCCTGCTGTTGAGGCCTGGCCTATATGTACATACAGCTTGTTTTAACTTGCTGTAGGCTCTTGTGAGCTGTTTGTTTGTTAATCAGCATCACCAAACTGCTATGTTCATACAAGTAATTACAGTACCACTTCCATGTAACTTTGTCACCCATGTGGGTAATGCAAGTCAGTTGTTTGAATGTGAATTCACCTGGGATTAAATATGTACATTGTACATTGCAAAGGAATCGTGAGTGATGCGCAAACAAATTTTTGGCATGTAAAAGGGAAGTGGCACTGATGCTTTTAAAGCTAATTACATCATGACTGAGTCATGCATCAAATGCAAAGGCGAATGGTAAAGTTAAATGTGAGCAATGTTGTTGCTATAATTTTATACTACTAATAATAAAAACATATATAACATATACACTTTCTGTTTAAGTGTGTTTACTATATTTGCTTGCATAAAGCTAGAAATATATTGCTCAAGAAAATAAACAACATAGGTATACGCATTCACTGACATGGGGAAATGAGTGATTGTACACTCTCAAATAAAAATCAAACAGGGTTTAAAATGTAGTGGAAAAAAAGACTGTCTTACAAGTATGTAATTTATGCACTGTCATGTATCATACAGCATGGTTAAATATTTAGAACTATACAGATGTAGATCTATATGAACTGTTATTAATTATTTTATAGTTACATGTACATACTACGTAATTATGTCAAATGAGAAGCAATTGACCTCATGCCAGATCTTATGGTACTAGTAATTGAATTGTTGCTACTGTAACAATAATAATTTTTATGTACACCTTGAGTTTCTAAACTGGTTAAGGACAAATTATTTTGCTAATTTGTTAATTCAACTGGTGTGTCGTTACTTGTGGAGGTGTATTATTTTGTAAGTGGAACTATTACTACAAGAATGGTTTTAAAGGATACAAGAATTTTGTTTTCTTAGCCACAACATTAAGTAAACATTGCTTTTGCTTTTGTTATTTCATCTGGTCTGTCATTATGTTTGAGTGGAACTAAAATTACTACAGGGGGCTTTGAACAAGTATAAGAAAGTATGGCTCAAAACACACACAATACAGTTGTCACTCAATCAAGTATGGTACATCTACACTTTAAAAAGTATATAAGATGTTCTGATAATCTGAGATGACGGATTCTGGGATTACCGAAACTATTATGGAGCCTGATTAACACATTCAAATACAAAATTAATGTACATGTGCAAAAATTTGAATGAGAGCGCCAAACTAGTTGGAATTTCTAGATTTGCACACAAACAGAGGAACTGTCAGCGGGGTTCAAAATACATGTAGCTGTTGGTGATAGCTGGCAGTTTTAGGACCTTGCCGGCGATTTTTATTTCTGCAATGTAATTGGTGAAATTGTTATTTTCACTTTGTCAATAGTGGTTGTAAAACCAAAATTTTCACTTCTGAAAAGCACTTTTTTCCTTCATCGGCGAGATGAGGTTGAGTCTGGTTTACTCAACATGCACCAAGAAAGATTTTTTTTCAAGAAAAACATACATGCCATAAATTGTACATTCTAATTGACTGAAACATACCAGCATAGTAGTATTATACATGTACTTTACTGCTTGAAAATAGCCGGCAAAAATTTTAGACTTTGGTAACAACCTACAAAATTAGACATATTTTATGAACATTGTTTTGAACCCTGGTCAGTTAAAAGTAGAGATCCCAAAGATGCAACAACAATAAACTTTATACTACATACTGTTAGTCATGTAGTTAAAACAAACATTTGTACAAAAAGAAACCAGCAATTTAAATGTACATTGGTGGAGTTGCAAGGCCTCAGTAAAGATACACTCGAGGTCTTGTTTACTTGCTTTAGTTTTTGAAAGATGAGTGTAATTATCTACATAGAATCTTGTAGTCATTAATATAAAATTAATGGATTTTCCAAATTTTTGAATCAGTCAACTAAATTATATACAGAATTTATCGTGTTTTTTTCTTACTGAAGAAAACTCAGATCTTCTTTTACCCCTTTCAACCCCAGCCAGTTGATCAGCATGTATCTTCTCCTTACATTATCCACCAAAATATATTGTTTGGTTAGGAGAATAAAGCCTTTGATCATACACATCAAACTATCAAGATGAAAAGTGAAATTCTCACAACCTGTTTACAAGGAATTTAGCAACACATCATGTAATAAATTTAAGCAACAACAACAAAAACAACAATAACTTTATTTTTGTGTCAATAGGATTTAGCATTTCTGCTAATAGGGGACACACTATATATAATTACAT